>JARHVA010001295.1:397500-565000 GCA_037957365.1 Torreya grandis | reverse complement strand
GTTTTCTATTGTTATAAATATTTATCTTGTTCATGTGCTCAAAAATATATTTTTGAATAAATTTTATTATCCATTATATGTAATCATTTGTTTAGTTGTGGCTCTTTTTATTTTTTTAGTCTCATCTTAGTTAGTTTAAACAATCTTTTATTCCATACAAAAATCATAGAAAACCAGTGATATCTATCCTTATTAATTATAAATAGATTATAGTTTAAATACCACTTTATTTTTGTGTAAATAGTGTCTTGATGTGAATCAGTACTAAAAGTCATTTATTTACTTATAATGATTATGATTTGATCTTATAGTTAATTTTATTTACTTTACATTCATATTTTTCTTACCCTAGGTCTATTTTACTATGTTTTTAATTTATTTGTATCTTTTCCCATTTGTATGTCCTATCATATGCACCTTCATCCTATGGTAACACCACAAACCCAAAATAAACCTTATAAAATTTATATGACCATAGTTTATTATATTACTATCTAAAACAAGTTTATAGTGCAAAAAAATCATCATGATAGCATGTAGCGGTAGTTTTGGATGTAATAGGATGTTATAGATGGCCCCCACTACTTTTACTATGTCACATGAGAAATTAGTGAATAGGGCCCATTGATTATTAGAAAATAAGTAGTTATATATTTTACTAGATTACCAATAGTACTTTAGGCATATGTAGACAATGAGGTAGATGTAGGTATTACAAGTGCACATATAGTCTAGTGGTCATAGCATAGGCCTATTGGACTAACTAGACCACAACTAGTAGGAGATTGAGTTGTGAGGCATCATGTTAAACATGTATATTTTAATCATTAGTAAATGACACAAAAGGGCACATGAAACATACCAGTGTTATCTTAGAGGGGTGGGGATTAATATTGAGATGGAGGTTAGGCATATGCACAAGTACCCATTTAGGTATATATGTCATTGTAGGTCCAAAAACTATCACCATGATCATTAACAATGAAGGGGATGGAGGATAGGGCTTAGGACATGAGGTCAAGGAGGACATTAGTGGATCAGGAGGAGGCCATCATGTAGGATAGACTATATGGGTTATGGTGGAGGCTAAGGATGAGTATGGTAGAGATGAAATTTTTGATATTAGGATTAGTGCCCCATCATATTACAACATATACATACCATACCACTATAGTATATGATTATTTTCCTTTACAAAATATAATAAAGATAAGAGTGGATGCCAAGGATTTAGTATTCTATCCATCTCTACTAGGTTATTTGATGACCATGCCATTATTGATAGATTAACAAGAGAGATTACAACTATGGTGATAGATATTCTAAGTTAGATTAGGAGGTGTCTAGATTATAGGCTCAATTAGTACAGACCTAGGGTGAAACCACTAGGATACATGGATTTATCATGAATAGGGAAATAGATATCAATACTTTGAACGAAAGGGTTACCTGATAAACAACCATCAATTATAGTTATCCATGAGAGATGATGAACTAATAACCATGATATGTGAGTGGGATAAGACTCATGATAATGCTCATAGGATTTAAGGGGAGTGAGATGTAACCAATTAGATTTTTTCTTAATAGGATTTGGCTAGGGATTTTTAAAAAATTATGCAAGCTAAGGATGATGATGCCTATTATAGGAAATTATAAGAGAGTATTTTACCTCAAAGGTATAGGAGACAATTTTTCTAAGAGTACAATAATTTGAAATTGAGTTATTATTTTAGGACACTTAAGATCTCCCATTATTATAGATCATTGGAGAAGCCAGTATGATGGACAAGGTTGATTGGGCCTACATATATGACTCCTACATATATCATAGGATAAATTTTCCACTATGATAGGCTGAGATCCATATATTTGAAATGGATTTTATAAATTGAGGGACATATCAAGAACTGATAGGACATTTTGGATTGTATTCCATACTTTTTGATATATGACATAGACACACAATGTGTAGACAATTTGATGTATATAGACATTCCATTATATTTATGAAATATTTTTATATGTATATGATGATACTATATTTAATTTGTGTTGATATTTGATGTATATATGATTCTATCTATGATGTTTTAGATGATGTGAAGGTTACTTAATACCATAATTTTTTTCTCATGATATAAATAATGTGTATCATGATGTATGATACTGAGGTGTTTTATGATTAAATATTTTGTATATAATCATTTGTATGATGTAATAATGTGAGCATATATATCCATGGTGATATTTTATTTTGTCATTTTTATATACCATGATAACACACTTACCCATGATGATGATAGATGTATCAATGGGATGTTTTAAGCGCACATGTAAATAGCCTTTGCAACATGATTTTTAATTTTGTATTTGACATGATGCACCAAAATAATTTAAAATCATGATAATATGTGTTAATTGTGTAAGGTTAGATAAAATATGAGTGTGAAATAACACATTGTATATGATATTTATGGATTATATATCACCTAAATATTCTATACATGGAAAACATAGACCCTAGATGTTCTTCTTAGCTTTGGACTTTTCCCACCCTCTACAAGTATCAAATATGCTCTACCTTATGCCTCTTGGACTATATCTTAGTATGAATAGTCTTATGTTTATGAACCATGCTTTTTGTCTTTCCTAGAATTCTTAAAATGTACTTATCTTCCACCTCTACAAGTTTTGATCTTGTACCTATTTTATTACTCATTGGAAACTAACATTTAGGATAGACACTAACATCAAGGATAGTGTCTTGACCTAAAGAAAGTGTTTAGTACCCTAAATTCATATATTTTACAAATTAAACATATTATAATGGTCATCTTAACTTATTTAATGTGAGTTATTTATCAAAAATGATTGATATAGATATGATATCAAGCCTCATTCATTTATCACCTAGGAAAACCTATAAAAGACCAAGAGAGAGGAAGGAAACTTATCAAAAGAGATTTATTGAGAATTATATTAAAAAAATATTCATTATTTCTATATAATTCATATGAAAAACACATCTACAAGTTTTAATTACTAAAGGATCATCCCAAAATCCTAATTTTCCAAGTTAGAGGATAGGTCACTATTTTAATTGATTTGCACATATTACACGATTCACACACAATCCAACACATACGGGAGAACTAAATAATTCTAAGGCCCTATTTATATTATTAGAAATGTAGGTAGTGCTCACTAACATAGGTTTCTCTGGGGTCAACTCAACACCATCTGCTCACTAACCCATTTTTTCCTAATTTCACTATGAATATGATGAACTAGTATTTTAAACATTTATGATGAGTGGCAATCCATGACCTAGGTATGAATTAACCAGAGCAAAGGTGAAGTCAAACCTATAAGAATCTAAGTAGTCATACTCTTTCTCAATAAGTATTTTGTATAGGAGATTTGTGTCAAACCCAAAAAATAGTGTCGATGCAACCATCTCAAGATGATGTTAGTGTCTAAAGCTCTAGAAGTGTCAAATTAAAAATCTAATTGTTCTAAAATAATCTTCTTATATACCTTATTATTATTTCAATTCCAAAATTGTGTTAGCATCATGAATATATAAGTATATTACTTATTTGTCATTTCCATACATAGATTAGTTGTACTTTCTATATTTATCCTATATTCAACATAAGAAATTTAGTGTAAGTTTATATCTGAGTTTAACACCCAATTACCATGTTCTAGAATTGATTATAACCCTTATGCATTATATTTTATATATTATTAACCCTATCTACCCAAAAGAGGGTACCCATCCATTTTAGGGTTAAACATTTGGCTAACCTGATTTGTATGAATGCAAATTTTATTGATTCTTAGGGTTTTAAACCAATTAGGGTTTTATATTATTGTACTTTTTCATTTCATACTTATACTATTTTGCATGAAACCTAGGTTTAGACCTATTATATGAGGTTTGCCTATTTAACACATTTATATTCCACTCCCACCATCTAAAATATCTCAAACCAATAAGGGATCTTATACTTTAGATCATGGTGATACCCATGTTGAGAATGAAAAACATATTGGTAGGGGTATCCTAGAAGAAGATTCTGATAACAGAAACCATGAGGAAAATTAAAATGAACTTATAGACTATGATTTGAGGATTTTCTATGATTTACCTCTCCAATCCATGAAAGCATTCAAACCTCTTATAAACCCTTTTTTAACATACTTTTCCATTACTATTTTTGAAAAGTTTTATACACACACCCTAATTTGATCAATCAACAAAAATACTATGTATTTTGTATCTCTTTCATATGAAGTTCTTAATTTTGAATGAAGGTCTTTTTCACATGGTCACTTTGGTCTTTCAGGTCCTTATTATGACTTATTTTCCCTACTTGTTGCACCCTAAATGGTCTTATGTCATGGCAATCCTAGTCACAAGTCCCTTGGCCTATTTTTCATAGTCACTACCCAATTTTTTTCCTATAGGATAATAATATGGCCCTAGATAGTAATGCACCATGCTAGTGTCTACCTCAACACTACTATTTAATGGTCACTTTTTTATCTCATTTTACGGCCTTACCCTTTATTGAGTTTATTATTTTGTTTTTATCTATCTTTTCACTTTTTCATCATGTGAACAAGAATATTACATTAAAATTAAAATTAATTACATATAAATAGCATCACATTGAAATATACATCTAACACTTACCAAATTAGCACATAATTACATAAAAATTAGTCAATAGTATAGATCATCACATTGCATACTACTCAACATCACCTATATTTTCATGCTCAATTAAATAAGGGCCAAATAAAAATTCATTATAGCATACTATGTGTGCTAATTATGCACATTCCCTAAGGGATAAATATGTGTAATTTTTAACCCTATCATTTGGGTTAATATAAGTAGTGGTTAGAATAATAGGTGTTATATATCACATGGCCATAACATCCCATAACCCACCTTTTCCATTTCTTTTTACATTTGATTTTATTATTTCATGGGCATAGGTATTAATTAGGGTTTTAGAAGAGAAATAGAAAAATAGTGGCATAAAAGAATGATTAAAAGTTCTTGATCATAATTAGAGAACCTTGAATCTCCCTTATAGCATCCCCAGAAGCCTCAAGACCCATATTCATAAAAGACATTACAATGATGCTTTAGACACTAGTGTACTGAGATACTAATCCCTCTAACCATACTACTATCCGAAGGTAACTAAATATCTAGTTTTAGAAATGAAAGGGATCCATGTTATCTTCCCAACTGATTTTAGCATCATTACCATTTAGGGATACAAGTTTTACTCTAGATAAGGGAATATTATCCTTAAACTCATTATTTTATGTAAATAATTATAATTAGATATTGTTATGATATATATGTATTTACCCTCTATACTTGACCCCTTAACAACCTAGGATTTACTTCTATTAAGTCCTTAAAAGTTAAATTAGTTTCTTATGTTCAAATTTTCAAAATAAAAAAAGGAATCAATGAACCTATCAATTAATATGTCTTGATATATAAGAAAATTATATCTAAAATGAAAAATAGTATGGCATATAAGGAGTTGAAAGACATATTAAAGAAAAATTTACTTTATCCATTACATGAGTCCATTATTTTTAATAAGTTTAAATATTTTGATGACTTATGCCATGTTATAATAGACCATGAAATGAAGCTTATTTCATTGAATAAGGTCAAGTATGTATCCAACACACTAACTACATCTACATATAATACCAAATTTATAATCAAACCATATTATAAGGTAAAACCTCATGAGCCTAAAAAGGAAACATTTACCATGGTTAACATAGTTTCACAACAACCTAATCACTTTGTTTCATCTAATGTACCAAGGAGACAATTCTCCTATTTAATTGAGTCCCCAACTTTATTACTCCCATGGTTACTAGAGTGCTGGATTATATCTCTCCCTCATCATATTAAGGTTTATTTGAGTTGACCTCTACGCCAAATATATGATACAAATGTTTATTGTGATTATCATCAGGGACCAAGTCATTCTACAAGAAAATACTATAACTTGAAGCAAAAGATCTAAGATCTTATCTATGACCAAAAAATTGCATTTGAGGATCCTTCAAATAAATTATTTTCCCAACCTAGTGATCACCATAAATAGAAAATGTTTAATAATTATTTAAAAGACAATTATAATAATGAACCATAAGTACAAATGGAATATAATGCACATCATCCTCCATCACATTATGGGCACCCACTATATGGGATTATTAGAACTTATACATGACATATACCTCTTATGGATCAAATATCCTCTATTAATTTCAATTTAAATGAGATTAATGATAATGAATCCAATCTTAATTATTTATTGATTCAAGCATACCTTGATAAACACCCTATACACAATGTTATGATGGATAATGTTGTGAAAGGGAACATTTTCACCATGACATTACCTACACACTTGGGTTATATTCATTATAATTTAAATCTTTCTAGTATATAAGTTATATAATTTGATGGGACATATTAGAAGGTTATTAGTGAGATCAACCTACCATTAAAGGTCAGTTCTACACATATGGTTACTACATTTTTGGTTTACCTTCCACTAACATCTTTGATGTGTTATTAGTAAGACTTTAGATCCATATACTTCAATAAACACCTTTTAAATTTCATGGGTGTGTTAAATACATTCATTTCAATCAATTAGTTATATTTTATAGAATGACATATGAGCATCCTCTTGAAAAAGATAAACTTATACCTAAATATTTAATTACCAAGCATACTAAGGCTCATTCATTGAAAAAGGGTAACCAATAGGTAATCCCCTTTATTAGGTAACCAGTACTTGATATACCATTACATCAAAGACATATAATGGATTCCATATAATCCCCATATACTATGCACCATGGTTAGATATCCAAAACACCTACACATGCTCCTATTATGGATATCTCAAAGAAACCACATAACACTCAACATTACTAATATGATATATATTGAACCTAATCATATTCCTCAGCAACAGCATAATATTATTACAATAGGTTCATAGTGGGTTTATATCGATGACCATATATTGGATGGAATCATAGGATGATCTTTCCTTTTCAAACATTCCAAAATACCAAAACAATAAATAAATAAATAAATCAAAAATATTTTCATGACCTACATCTTATATTGGCTCCTTGACATCTGTGTTAGTTCCATGTTGATGGATACCATACCTATTAATTATACATACACACATATATGTCACACATATAATTGTGTTACAATCATATACAAAAACATGACCTATTCCTATTTTAGATTTTGGGCCTTCCCTCTACTCATGTCATGTAGAAATCAGTTACATCTACTTATTTTATCCTGATACACATAGGTTTGTTAGAGGAATAATCATTTAAAGGGGGTGAATCATTGAGTCCATATAATATAATTTTAATTCCAATTCCTTCAAATTCTTAATCATTCAATGCATACATTCATGAGGCATAGACATCATTCATAACAATGAATAAGAAAGATAATGCAAGATAAATCACATAACACCTAATATATGTGGTAAACCCTCTTGGAGAATAAAACCCACTCTTAATCTTGAAAACACTTGGACTACTTGTATTATAAGAGATTGATCAAGCCTTTTTGACTAAGATTTAGTGAAACATCATTTTCATAAGGAACACCTACTCCTTAGATGATCAAGTCCTTAAGACCATCTTTTGGTCAAGACTTTATAACAAAAAACCTTGGTTAAATATGTCTGACCAAAGGATTTTATTGAAACACCTATTTCATAAGGAGCAATTTCCCCTAAGGAAAATCAAGTCCTTTAAACCCTCCTTTGAAATGAAAACCTCCACCTCTGAACTGATGTCTTAAACACCTGATGATGGACCTATGATTATCACTCTTCACCTTCAATATTTCATCTAGCACTCCCTATTTTAAAAATCAAATTACATACTTAAACCAACACACAAATATCAATTAAGAGACATTACATATCCCAACTAACACCACTCTTCAATCACATTCAATCTTCACACCTATAAGAGTACTATTATGACATAAAAAATATGACCTAAAAGTCTTACACACCATCATAAACCTAATCTACCCTTCAACTCATCCTCTTGCAATATATAATCATCACCTTTCCTTTTTTCACCATATACACTCTCTCAAATAGCCTCTTTAGCATACTCACTCATTATGTCTATTCTAGGCTTATTAGGTCCAATGACCTATGTGATCACCTTAATCAACTTTATTAGATAATAATGTCTCATATTATTTGGTATTTTATGGTCCTCACTAACATTTACCTTCTCTTTCAAACGTTCTCTCCTTCACTTGGCTCCACATTCACACCACTAGAATAAATAGGCCAAATAAGCCTTGTACTTATACCATGTTCTTGGTATAATTAATCTTGGTTAGACAAGATTCTTACCATAATTGTTATACCTTTTAAATAGGTACTCATAATTTATACATGTAATAAACACATACTCCATAGGTTTGGTAATGCCTCATTATCACCAAACCAACATTAGGTCTTGGTGAGATGTAAAATCATTAGGCTTTCATAATCTCACATTACATGTAAAGCTACTTAGACCACCTTAATCCTTTTACAATGATAAAAATAGATCAATAATATATACCACTTTCTCACTCCCACATGGATCCATGCCATTTGGTACACCAACTCCACTGTTGGATCTACCAATTAGATCTCCTAGCTCTTCAGTATTCATACATAGAAAACATAGTCTAAAACATCTAAACCAACTACTCAAATATGTCTCATAGACATATGATTATATCACATGGATGAAAACTTCAATACCTTAGCTATACCTACATGTGATTTAGACACATCAACACATGTTCTAAGCACTTAAAACAACATACACAAAATGACCACTCAGATTGGTCATATATAATCAAGCTATTTTGACTCTCTATATATGATAAAAGGCATATCATGACAAAAAATTCCTTTTCATAATTTTTAGAGACATATATAACATACCCTTACTCATTTTATTCTTCAAATATTCTCATAACACCTTTAACTTACCTCTACAAGATGGTCACTTAAACTATGAGTGCATTCAAGAAACATAATCAAATTCTATGTCTCTATTCATATAGAATATATATTTTTAAAACATTAAAAATCCATAAATATGATCCTCATTGAGTCTAAAATACTCTCCAATATCTATCTCATCTCTAAATATCAAAATACCAATAAGCACAACTCAAATACACTTCTTGAGTTACTTGCAGAATATGCATGAATAGTCTATCAAATTTAAACCACAATATAATTAATTATAAATAATATTATATATTTAAATTTATATTTATATATGAGCCTTAGAATCCTATATAAATTTTATTTTATATCACCTTTAAATTCATCTTGGATCAAAATTTATGGATAAAATATAGAGCACTAGTCTTTCCTTTATCAAATTCAAATATTTAAATGCCAATGGTCACAGTTAAACCTCAGAAACCATGATATCATATCATGTCCTAAATTATTTGATTAATATTTCACCATATATCTTATTATATGAATATATACCTTTAAAATCATTAAATGACTACAAATTTGACCACTTTGACATCACTAGTGCCATTAAATCAATCTATATGAAAACATGTGAACCATTCGATCCTGATCCTTTACCTTTACTCAACATTAAAAATCATACAATTATTATAATTTTACTTAACATTTTATTTAGATAAATCTTTTATAATATCCTATGAAATATTGGATCTTCATTTGGTCCTGGTCTTTATCTCTTGCAAAATCGACTAAGTATGGGAACCATTGCAATATGCTTGGAAGGACAACTTTGGACCTTAATAACTTTTGTTGCGATAAGACACATGATATGAAATTTGGAACATATAATATCCCCTTATATTATAATCCAAATTTTTTTAAAAATAATCCTAAAACCTTTACATGTGTGAGATATAACTTCATTAATCTTCTCACTCATATTTTTTTGCCATAGAGCCAACTACACTAAGAACTTTTTGGAAGGCCAACTTTACACATGCATTTATTTTGATGTACTTCAAAACACGATCTAAAATTTAGCACAAATCAACTAGAAAAAAACTAAACAAACCCATATGAATTTTTTCTCCTTGCACATTCACATGTGTGAAAGATAACATCAAAATGCATACTTAGCTTTTCCTATCACATTTCAAATTTGGCTAAGTATGGGAAAACACTATCAAATATCCTGGGAGACCAACCAAATTTTCACTTTAATATATTATTTTATACTTAATTATATGACCTTAAATTTAATTAATATAAATTAGGAACAAATTTGATCACAACTGTATGACCAACTCCCCCTAACTCATCCATACATGGTAATGGTGATGTCGACAAGCTGCCTACTCAGATTTTCTACCACTAGACTCAAAATGTCTAGATGAAAAAATGATCAACTAGATGAAATAAAATCATGTAAGTAATCACTAAAATAATATAAAACCTCTTATATTACCTTTTACACATCCTCAAATCACCATACTCATCCCTAATCACCTAATTCAGTCAAATACTTAAGAACCATGTAGGAACTTTGAGGCACATTGAAGCACAGTTTGTCATTATAATTCTAACACATATGAAACCTCATCAACATCCTTGGTCACCTTAGAGACATCAATGATAATAATCCAATGATATCCCCCTTTGTCATTGATGTCAAGTAATAATAAAGAAACTTATGCTTAGAATATATCTCTCTCTTTAGGTTCTCTCTCTCCCTTTGACACAATGACAAAGTGGGATAAAGTTCTGATCTTTTGGACCTAAAAATACATCAAGGTACAATAATAAGAAGGTAATTTATTAATATATATTCCTTTAAAATTAAAAAAAATCTCCTCACCTTAAGCTTCTCAAACATGCTTCATGACAACACTCTTCTATGATCATAAATAGCTTCTATGAAACATACATGAATAATAGAAACTATGTGAACTTACCATGAAAACATTAAGAGGGAATCCCCCATAGTCACTTTAGCTTAGCCACCTTTTCTTTGAGCATATTCAAAACATATTTGATAATGATGAATCAACACAATTGCCTCCATACCTTCTTTCTTAGATCCAATAACACAGTCCTTTAATCTTAGAATCTGAATAATTATAAAGCTCCCCTTTGTTTATAAAAGAGGATTCAATACATTATCAAAGAAATTGACTTGGTTTCATCAATTCATCATATCAACATACTTGATTTCACATCTATAGAAGACTACTTCATATCTCCACCATGACTGGAACATCTCACATATGCTCCCCCTCACATTATGCATAACTCCTCAAGACACTCAAGCTATATAAGTTATCTCTCCCTAAATCTATGGCATACATAGCTTTTCATCTATATAACTTAGAGACCTTATTCATGATATCAAAGATACTACAACACATTCTCCTCATCCTCCATATCAACCTTCTCTTTAGTCTTTGTTATGCAATAAAATATTTTGACACCACATCATCCTTAATCAGACACTTAGAAACTACCATTCCCTACTTGAAAACCTTACACACACAACCAAAATTATTTAATGACAAAGAAAACTAAACTAGGATCAACCATTCATTAAAAACATGTCACAAACTAATGAAAACATTATATATTCTCCACCTGATGTTTACTTAGCTCCATATACCAAAACTGAGTAATTAACATCATGAATACATACCTTAGGGTTTGTAGACATCAAACCCTCAAGTTACCAACTTTCATCATTTGGGATAGTTCTTCAAAAATTGAGAGCAAACTAACCAACCAAATAACATCTTCACACATAGGTCTTCTAATCAACATATTCCTTCATAATAAGCCAACACATCTTCTCATGACCTTATTTATCTTATAACATCAATCAAGACCCAATCACCATCCACCATGATTGATATTTTTTTAAAGTGTTTCCTTGAAGATTAAAGAGAGACACCTCTTTAACATAGAGAGACTAAAAGTCCCAAAACTCTAGAGAGTTGCATACCTCTATAATCTCATTTGAATTGCAGTCTTGGTTGACTTTGAATGAATTCTTGACTTCATTCTTTTCTTCATATTTGTCAATAAATGTTTTCAATAGAAACTATTGACTTTAATTCATGTCTATCATGGAAACAAACCATGTTTGGTCTCAATCTAAACTCTTCTAATAATATTAGATTTCCATACCCATTTTTAACCTCTTCTTTACACACTAAGAGCTCTATACACCTTATTTTTATTTGATAACTCATTCAACTTATTCTTGAAATACCTAGCAATGTGACCAAATTTATGAAAAACAAAACAAATAAGATCATTCATAAATTTTTCTTGATGATGATTTTTATCTTCTTTTTCTATCTAGACAGAAGACAAATTATATTAGTAGTCTTGTATCCTCTTTATATTTGATTCTTTTTTTGATATAGTAGGCAATCTAGCTTGATAAATATTATCCTTCATAGTCTTGGGTATCAAAACCATTGATTGAATTTGAGGATTAGAGTGCTTCTTCAAACCATTCTTAAACAATTTGACAATATGTCCTACTTTATTTAATTTATAAAAAATAATATAATTCAACATACCTCATGACTAATCTGAGTTATGACTTCTCCATGACCAACTAATCCTTCTTCTATGGCTCCATGAATGTCCATACTTGACTAACTTCTTTCTTTAGTCCTTATCTCTAAGACCATACTTATTATATATATAACAATGACCATTGAATAAGCTATCATACCTTGAAGCATTTATTTATTTAATAGATCTTTTTGTATTTATTTCAAATTTTTAAATGTCCTTAATATAATAAAGCTTCTCATGCTTATTTTATGGATTATCTAACATGACTATAATAATCACATACTCACTCTTCAATGAATTCATCTCAATATGCAGTACAGTGTACTCATTTTCTCTTTCTTTCAAATTTTTACTTGCAGTCCTTAATTGATCCTCAAGAATATTGATCTTCTCTTCATCCTATTTGGAAATATTGGCCATGTATTTCAATATATATACTTGCACTTCAATATACTTGATATGTTATTGATACTTCTCATTTCTATTAGACTTTCCTAACAAACTTACCTCAAGATAATTGACTTGTGCTTCAAGACCTTTGATCACATACCTCATCTTATGATTCCTCCTTATGAGCTCAACTCCTAGATCTACTTCTTCTTCGCTATCATAGAAAACTTCTTAATCATTCACGATGTCCTTTTATTTTAAACAACTTTCCTTAGAATATTCTAGCTTAATCTTAAGGTCATTAATAACCTTCTAATCTTATTTAGCATCTTTCTTCAAAGTACATATATATTCTTCAAGTGCCTTGATCATAGACATCAACCATTGATTCTCTTTCTTTAAATTCTTGGCCATTTTTGTACCTACTTAGGAAATCCTTTAGGTTTTTAATCTTCCTCAAATTCAATACTCTAATACCAATTTTTAGAGGTATAATCATTGGGGGGTAAATCAATAATCCTAGATAATCCAATTTCAATTACAATTCATTCAAAATCTTAATCATTTTATAAATAAATTTATGAGGCATACACATAATTCATAATAATGAACAAGAAAGACAATGCAAGATCAATAAAATAACACATGATATACATGGGAAACCATCTTGGGGAATAAAACCCACTCTCAAGCTTGCAAACACTTGGACTACTTGTCTTATAAGAGATTACAAACAAGAGCCTAATCAAGTCATTCTAACCAAGAATTAGTGAAACATCAATTTCACTAAGAGTACCTATTCCTAAGATGATCAAGTCATTTTAACCAATTTTTTGTCAATTCCTTTTGACCAAAAACCTTGGTTAAGTCTCTCTAACCAAAGGCTTTTAGTGAAACACCTATTTCACAAGGAGAAACTACTCTTAAGGAGGATCAATTCCCTTAAACCTTCCTTTGAAATAAACACCTCCACCTTTGAACTAATGTCTTCAACACTTTATGATGGATATCTTATTATCACTCTTTCATCCAACATTAACTATTGGATAAATCACATTACATACTTGAATCAACACACAAGCATCTATTAGGACACATTACATATCTGAACTAGCCCAACCCATCAACTCTTCACACACATTCAATCTTCAAACCTGTAAGAAAACTATTATGAGATAAAAATATGACCTAAAATGCATACAAATAATAATCAACCTTCTCCACCCTTCAACCCATCCACTTGGAACACATAGCCTTCACCTTTCCTTTGCTCAACATACATACTCTCTCAAATAGCCTCTTGAGCATACTCGTTCATTCTGCCTCTTCTAAGCTTATTATGTCCAATGAACTAGGTGATGACCTTAGTCACCTTGATCAAATAATAATTTCTAATCTTATTTTATATTTACTATTCCGTACTGACATATACCTTCTCTTTTAAAGGTTATCTCCTTCACTTGGTTCCACATTTTCATAACTAGAACAAATAGGTCAAATAGGCCTTGTACTTATACCATGCTCTCGATATAACCCATATTGGTCAGCCAAGATGCTTACCACACTTTTTACACCTTTTAAAAAGGTACTCATATATGTTACATGTAATAAACACATACTCCATAGGTTGTCCAATTCCTCATTACCCCTAAACCACCATCAGGTCTTGGTGAGACATAAAACCATTAGGCCTTTATAATCACACATTACATGTGAGAATAGTTATACCACTTTCATCCCTTAAAAATGCTTATAACATATCAAAATTATCTCTAATATACCCTTTATCACTCCCACATGGCTCCATGCCATCTGGAACACCAACTTCAAATTTAGATCTACCAATTAGGTCTTATAGATCTTCAGGTATTCATACACAAACAACATAATCTCAAAATTCTAAAGCAAATACTAAAATATTTCACATAAATATATTATTATATCACATGGGTTAAAACTTAAAGACCTCATCCATACATCCATGTGATTTATACATAACACATGTTTTAAGCACTCAAACCAAGATACACAAAATGACCACTTAGACTGGTCATATATAATTAAAATACAGTCAAGTTATTTTGACTCTTCATATTTAATAAAATTCATATCATGACAAACAATTTTTTCTCATAATCTTGAGAGACTTATATAACATATAAATTCAAATTGTATTCTTTAAATTTTCTCAAAACACCTTCAACTTACCTCTACAAGATGGTCACTTAAACTACCAGTGTATTCAACAAACACAATCAACTTCTACATCTTTTTTCATATATAATATAGATTTTTCAAACCTAAAAAATACATAAAATTATCCTTAGTGAGTCTAAAATACTTTATAATATCTATCTCATCTTGAATTATCAAAATACCAATAAGCATAACTCATATACCCTTCTTGGGTTACTTGTAGAATATGCACAAACACTCTATCACCTTTAAGCCTCAATATATTTAATTTTACACACTTTAAGATATTTATATTTATATTTACAAATTATCCTTGGATTCCTATACAAATTTCATTTGTATATCACCTTTGAATTCATCTTGGATCAAAAGTTATAAATAAAATATAGAGCATTAGTCTTTCCTTTGTTAAATTCAAATATTCAAATGCCAATAGTCATTGTTAAACCTCAGCCACCATGATATCATCTTGTATCCTTAATTATTATATTAATAATGTACCATATATCTCATTTTAATAATATACACCTTTAACATCATTGAATGACTACCACTTTGACATCACTAGTGCCATTAGATCAATCTGTATGAAAACATGTGAACCATTTAATCCTTATCCTTTACATTTACTCATCATTAAAAATCATATAATTATTATCATTTTGATAAACACACATTTTTAAATAAATATTTTATGATCTCCCATGTAATATTATATCATCATTTGGTCCTGATCTTTATATCTTGCAAAATCGATTAAGTATGGGAACCATTGCAATCTAACTGGAAGGCCAACTTTGGACCTTCATAACTTTTGTTTCACTAAGATGAATGATATTAAACTTGGAACATATGATATGATATCATAGGATACTCTAAAAATTTGAAAAAATTATCTTTAACCCTTCACATATGTGAGATATAACTTCATTAATTTTCTCAATTAGATTTTTCTACCATAGAGCCAACTATGCCAAGAATTGTTTGGAAGGCCAACTTTAATAATGCATATCTTTTGATGTACTCATCACATGATATAAAATTTAGTGAAAATCAAATAGGAAAATTTTGAAAACACCCATATTCATATTTTCTCCTCACACCTTCAACCTAAAAAATATAACAAAATTAAAATGTCTACTCAGCTTTTCTTATCACATTACAAATCTAGCTAAGTGTGGGAAAACACTATCAAACTATCTACGAGCCAAATTTTTCACTTTTATATCTTATGTTTCACTTCATTGTATGACCTAAAATTTATCATATAGAAAATACAAACAAATTTGATCACATCCATATGACCAACTCCCCATGACTCATCCACATGTGGTAATGGTGATGTCGACAAACTACCTACTCATATTTTCTACCACTGGACTCAAAATGTCTAGATGAAAACAATGATCAACTAGATGAAATAAGCTCATGTAAAGAATCAATAAAATTATATAAGACATATTATATGACATTTTACACATCCTAAAATCACCATACTCATCTTGAATCACCTCACTTAGTCAAACACTAAAGAACCATGCAGGAAGTTTGAGGCACATTAAAGCACACTTTTTCAATATCATTCTAGCACACATGATAGCTCATAAACATCCTTGGTCACCTTGGATACATCTTTGATAAGACTTAAATGATATACCCCTTTTTCATTTATTTAAAATAATAATATAAAACTTATGCTCAGACTCTATCTCTCTATATAGGTTCTTTCTACCCCTATGACATAATGACAAAGTGGGCTAAACTTCTGATCATGCAAACCTAAAAATACATCAAGGACAAATAATAGGAAGAGATTATCTCCAATAAATTGTATACTCCTAGTAAAATTTATAAATACTCTTCTCAACTTGCCTTTCTCAAACATGCTTCAAGACAACACTCTTATATGATTATGCATAGCTTCTATGAAACATACATGAAAAATAGAAACCACATGAACTTACCATGAAAACATTAAGAAGGACTCCTAAGTCACCTAATCTTAGGCAAATTTTATTTAAGAATATTTAGACCATTTATAATAATGATTAATCTACACAATTGCTTCTATATCTTCTTTCTTAGATCCAACTACACAGTCCTTTTATCCTAGAATTTGACCAATTATAAATCTCCCCCTTTGTTTATGCAAGAGGATTAAATACATTGTCAAAGCAACTAACCTAGTTTTATCAAGTCATAATATCAACATAATTGAGTTCAAATTTATAGTAGACTTATTCAAATCTCCACCATGACTAGAACATCTCACATATGATCTTCCTCACATTAATCATAGCTCCTCAAGCCACTCAAGTTATCTAAGTTAGCTCCCCTAACTCCATGGCATACAGAGCTTATCATCTACAGATCTCAAAAACCTTATTCATGATATAAAATATAAGACAACACATTCTTTTCATCCTCCATATCAACCTTGTCTTCAATCTTTATTATGAAATAAAATATTTTGACACCACATCATCCCTAATTAGACATCTAGAAACTACCATTCCCTACTTTCAGACCTTGCACCCACTAATAACATTCCTTCATGATAAATAACATTAAAATAGGCTCAACCATGCATTAATATCATGCCACCAACTGATGAAAACATTGTATATTATCCACTTAATGTTTACTTAGCTCTATATACCAAAATTGAGTAATTAACATCAGGAACACACATTTAGTGTTTGTAGACATCAAACCCTCAAGTTACTAGCTTTCATCCTTTGGGTTAGTTCTTAAAAAATTGAGAGTAGAATAATTAACCAAATAACATCTTCACATACAGGTCTTCTAATCAAAAAATTCCTTTATAGTAAGACAACACATCTTTTCATGACCTTCTTTGTATTGCAACAGCAATCAAGTCCCAACCAACATCCACCATGCTTCTACTTTTTTTAAAGTGTTTCCTTGAATATTAGAGAGAGATACCCCTTTGATATTAAGAGACTAAAAGTCCCAAAACTCTAGAGAGTCCCATCTCTCTGTAATCTCATTTGACTTATAGTCTTGCTTGAGTTTTAAAGAATCCCTAACTTCATTCGTTAATTCATATTTTTCAATAAATGTTGTCAACATAGAATCTTGACTTTCCTTCATGTCTAGTATGGAAAGCATCCCATCTTTGGTCTCAATATGATCTCTTCTAATAGGATTAGGTTTGTATACCCATTTGTGACCTCTTCCTTACACATTAAGAGCTCCATACATCTTATTTTGATTTGGGAACTCATTCAACATGTTCTTGCAATACCTATCAATGTGACCAACTTTATGATAACTAAATAAAATAATATCATTCATACCTTTTTCTTGATGATGATTATGATCTTCTTTTTCTATCTAGACAGAAGACAAATTCTCTTGACAATCCTGTATCTTCTTCATATCCAATTCCTTTTTTGCTATAGTAGGTAGTCCACCCTAATAAAGATTATCCTTCATAGTCTTGGGTCTCAATACCATTGATTCACTTTTAGGATTAGAGTGATTCTTAGATCTATTCTTATAGAATCTAGCAATATTTCTTGCTTTATTACAATTGTAGCAAGGAATATCATTCAACATACCTCTTTATTGATATGAGTTATGATTTTTCTATGACCAATTGTTCCTTATTCCAAGGATCCATGAATTTCCCTACTTTATTGACTTCCTTATATAGTCCTTATCTTTATTACCATACTTATTACATATATATAAATGACTATGGAATAAACAAGCATACCTTGAAGCATTTAATTGTTTAATAGATATTTTTTTATTTTTTTAAATATTATAAATCCTTGAGATACTCATGATTCTCATGATTATTTTTTGATGTATCCAACATGAATAAAATAAGATCATGCTCACTCTTCAATTATTTCATCTCAATATTTATCAGTGTGCTCATCTTCTCTTTCTTATAGTTTCGCACTTGTAGTCCTTAATTGATCCTTAAGAATATTGATTATCTATTCATCCTCTTTAGCCCTATTGTCTATGCCTTTAAATATATATTCTTTCACTTAAATATAATTTATCTATTCTTATCTCTCTTAGACTAGCCTAACAAAATTCCCTTAAGAGAATTGACTTGTGCTTCAAGACCTTTGATCAAATACCTCATCTTATGATTCCTCCTTATGAGCTTAGCTCCTAGATCCACTTCTTCTTCCTCTTTGTCATAGAAAACTTCCTCATCATGCGTGTTGTCCTTTTATTTTTAACATATTTCCTTTGAATCTTCTAGATGAATATTTGGGTCATTGACAACCTTCTCATCCTCTTTAGAATCTTTCTTCAAAGTACATCTATGTTCCTCAAGTGCCTTGATCATAGTCTTTTACTATTGATTCTCTTTCTTTAACTTCTTATCCATATTTATACCTACTTAGGATCTCCTTCAAGTTTTTAATATTACTCTAAATGAACCACTTTGATATCAATTATTAGAGGTATAATCACTAAGAGTTGGGGTGAATCAGAAATATTAGATAATCTAATTTCAATTACACTTCTTTCAAAAACTTAATCATTCAATACATACATTCATGAGGGATACACATAATTCATATTAATTAACAATAAATACAATGAAATATCAAGCACATAGCACATTATATACATGGGAAACCATCTTGGGTAATAAAACCCACTCTCAAGCCTGTAAACACTTGGACTACTTGTCCTATAAGAGATTACAAACAAGAGATTCATGTCCTTTTATCTAGGATTTAGTGAAATATCAATTTCATAAAGAGAAAGATGATCAAGTGATTTTTACCACCATTTTATCAACTAATTTTGATTATAAACCTTGGTCAAGTCCCTACGAGCAAAGGCCTTTAGTGAAAAACCTATTTCACAAAGAGAAATTTCCCCTAAGGAAGATCAAGTTGTTTAAACCCTCCTTTGAAATGATCACCTCCACCTTTGAACTAATGTCTTTAAAACTTGATGATGGACCTCTTATTATCACTATTCACATTCAGTCTTTCATCCAACACTCTCTTTTGGACAAATCAAATTACATACTTGAATCAACACAAAAAAATCAATTAGGACACATTACATATCACAACTAACCTCACTCTTCAACTCTTTACTCACACTCCATATTCAAAAATAAAATATGATTGTTATGACATCATAAATATGACCTATAGTTCATACACACCATCATAAACCTACTCTACCCTTTAACCCATCCAGTAGACACACACAACCTTCACCTTGCCTTTGATCACCATACCCACTCTCTCAAATAGCCTCTTAAGCATACTCACTCATTCTACATTTTATAGGATTATTAGGTCCAATGACATATGTTATAACCTTAATCACCTTGATTATAAAATTATGTATGATCCTCTTTTCTCTCTATTGGTCCTCACTAACCTTTACCTTCTCTTTCACTTGGTTCCACATTCACACAACTAAAACAAATAGGGAAAATAGGCCTTTGTACTTATACCATGCTATTGGTATAACCCATATTTATAAACCAAGATGATTAAAACAATTGTTACACCTTTTAAATATTTTCTCATACATGTTACAAGTAACAAAAACATACTCCATAGGTCAGTTAATTCCTCATTATCCCAAAATCATCGTTACATCTTGATGAGACCTAAAATGATTACATCTCTTAGACCACATTCATCCTTTAACAATGATTTTAACATATAAACCATATATCCAATATCCAATTTCTCACTCCCTCATAGATGTAGGGTGTTCGGAACACCAAACCCATACTTGGATCTACCAATTAGGTCTCCTAGCTCTTCCGGTCTTCATACACAAAAAATGAGTCTCAAACTTTTGAATAAAATACTTAAATATTCACATACCCATATTAGTATATCACATGGGTTAACCATTTAGGACCTCAGATATAACACCATGTTATGTAAACACATCAACACATGTTTTAATCACTTTAAATAACATACACAAAATGATTGCTCATATTAGTCATATACAATCAAGATACATTAAATTTATTTTCACTCTTCATATTTGATAAAATACTTATCATGAAAACCAATTCCTTCTCATAATACTAAGATGCTTATATAACATCTCCAAGCTCATTTTCTTCTTCAAATCTACTCAGAACAACTTCAACATACCTATGTAAGATGGTCACTCAAACTGCCAGTGCATTCAACAAACACAACCAACTTCTACATATTTTTTCATACAAAATATATATTTTCAAAACCTCCAAAATTAATAAAAATTATCCTCATGGATTATAAAATAATATCCAATTTATATGTCATCTGGAAATATTGATATACTAATAAGCATAGTTTAATACCCTTCTCAGGTTCCTTATAAAACATGCACAAACACTTAGTCAGATTTGAACCTCAATATATTTTACTATCCACACTTTAAAATATTCAAATTTATATTTAAAAATATTTCTTGGATTTCTATAAAACATCTAAATTTATATCACCTTTAAATTCATCTTGGATCAAATGTTATGGACAAAATACAGAGCACTAGTCTTTCCTTTATAAAATTCAAATTTTAAAATGCCAATGGTCACAATTAAACCTCAGACACCATGTTATAATATTGTTTCCTTGATATTTAGATTAATCATGCACCATATATATTATTTCATGAATCTCTAAATTTAACATCATTAAACAACTATCACTTTAACCACTTTGACTTCACGCATGCCATTAGATCAATTTGTATGAAAACACATGAATTGTTTGATCCTTATCCTTTACCTTTGCTTAGCATGAAACATCATGAACTTCTTATAATTTCAATAAAAACACACTAATATATCAATATTTTATGATTTAATGAACACCATCTAATATTCATTTGGTCCTGATCTTTATCTCTTGAAAAATCGACCAAGTATAGGAATGATTGCAATCTGCCTAGAAGGCCAACTTTATACCTTAATAACTTTTACTACGCTAAGACTCATGATATGAAAATTGGACCATATGATCTCCTCTCATATGATAATATAAATATGTTAAAAAAATTATTATTAAACATTTAAACATGTGACATATAGTTTCATTAATCTACTCACTTAGATTTTTCTTCCACAGAGCCAACTATGCCAAGAATTGTTAGGAAGGCCAACTTTGCACATGCATATCTTTTGATGCACTTCATCACATGATCTAAAATTTATTAAAAATAAAATAGTAAAAAATTTAATAGACCCATATGAATATTTTCTAGTCTCACTTTTACAATTGTTAAATATAACAATATCAAAATGCTTACTTAGTTTTTCTTATCACCTTACAAATTTGGCTAAGTATTGGAAAACACTATCAAACAGCCTAGGATCTCAACTTCGTACTTTCATATATTATGTTGAGATTAATTTGATGACCTAAAATTTATCTCATAGTAACTAGGTATAAATTTTATCACAACCATATGACCAAATCCAATTGACTCATCCACACGTGGAAATGGTGATGTCAACAAACTACTTACTCAAGTTTTTTGCAACTAGACCCAAAATATCTAGATGAAAACATTAATCAACTATATGAAATCCACTCATGTACAAAAGCACTAAAATAATATTAAACCTATTAAATGACCTATTTAACATCCTCAAAACACAATACACATCCCTAATCACCTCACTTAGTCAAACACTACAGAACCATGAAATAACTCTAAGGCACATTGAAGTACACTTTGTCATTGTCATTCTAGCACATGTGACACCTCATCAACATCCCTGGTCACCTTGGAGACACAATTTAAAATACTCCAACAAGTTTATATTTTTTTATTATCACATTTAATTATCATGTTTAAACTTATATATGCACTTACACATACCTTTAACCATGGTTATATCTTATACAAGGTACTTTATATGCTATACACCATGACATTTTTTCATAACAAATTTGATCCATGGGTTAATATGATATGTTTATTTTTGTTGTGTATGATTTACTTTGGTGTCTTACCTTATTATTTAATTCATAGTTTGAGCATTTGAATACTCTCCTTTTCGTGCAGCTCTATGCCTATGTATGCTTTCTTTGAAACATGCATACATCAATTTTTATTATATAGAAATTTGGATATGTCATCCTTAATTTTATTTACATTTGAATCAATCATGTCCCTTAAAATATGTGGTATTTGATCATGCCCCTTATTTGTGGTCTCTTAAGACCATTTCCTTCCTATTTGATTCTAACTACTCTTATGTGCAAGTGTGTTAATTTTTTGAGCTTGTATTGTTACTATCAGACATTGCCATGATTGATAACATGCATCTTAGTCATTCATGTGATCACATTGGTTATATTTTATTAGATTATAAATACCTATAAATTTTTCTTTTATATGTCACATGGTTGTATTTATAGATTATATAATTGTCTTATCCTTTTGAGGTGAGGTAACTATCAATTTCTTTCTTTACCTAAACTAAAGAGAGGGAATATTAGTTTGGGTATGTCATAGAGGCATGTTATCCACACTCAGCACAATGTTTAGATTCAATGGTGTAATGTTATGTGGGCATAGATTCAACACATTCATAGTTTTAAAATTCAATGAGGGCATGCATTATAAGCATGTTATCCACACGTATTCAATATTAAACATATCCAAATTACAATGGGGGAATATTTTGGAAAAAAATTTTACACATTAATATTTATATTACTTTTCATATTTATCCATATATTTTTGGGGCATGCATTGGAATCATGTTATCCACACATAGTTTTTTAAATTGGCCAAAACACGTAGTTATATGATTTAGATTCACAGCTGTGACATAAATATATGTATTGGTACCATTGCTATACATAATATAATCATGAGAAATATGTAATATGTATATTATATGTAATTTATTACTAATATTATAAAATACAAATTAGTTTTATATTTATAAACTCTTTTACTACTGATACCCTGGTTAGATTTTTATGGACTCTATTGAGATAATATACTATAGTAGTTGTTTTGATTTTTGGAATGTTTGAGGTGATTAAATCACTCAAACATGCCATGTTTTTAGTATGGTATTGATTATATCATCTAGCCTCAGTATATTATAAGTATTATTAGGTTGCATAATTGAGTTAGTCTTAATTACTTGGTGGTAACTCACTTTTGCTCCAAGATTGGAGGCATGTACCATAAAATATCTCTATATTATTAGATATAAGAACTTTTATTATTTATATATAATTTTATTAATTTTAGTTTTAGGGTCTTACAACAATACATCTTTTTCAAATCAAATTGACAATAGACAAGGTAGTTACATCAACACACAGCTGTACTCCTAAACATCTCTCTTTCAATTTTAATTAATTTCAATTACTTTAAATTATATATTATATGCACTAATTATATACTATAACATGATCTTGGTTATTTTTTATTCACTAACAAATAATTCAATCTAGGCACATGAAAAGGCAAAGTGTGTTAAACACACTTAGGTATACATTCCTTTCCTTTAAACTAGAAATTTTAATAGCTAAATTAAGGATGGATATAGATAATATTTATGGATTATATATCACCTCAATATTTTATTCTTGGAAAACTTAAACCCTGGTTTTTCCTCTTAATTTTGGACTTTTCATACCTTATACAAGTCTTGCATCTACTTTATCTTATGTTCATTGGGCTATCTCTTAGTCTAATCAATCTTATGTTGATTATCTATGCCTTATATATTTTACATAATGATTAAAACCTATTTATCTTTTATATTTATAGGTTATGAGCCTATACATATTTTCCTACTCCCTTGACACTAATGTGTGGGATAGACACTAGTGTTGATGCTAGTATTCATACCTAATGAAAGTGTTTAATGCCCTAACATCATCTATTTTATAGATGAAACATATCCTAATGGTTGGATTAAGTATTTTATTGTTATTTAGTTATACAAAGGTATTGAAATAAATACAATATCAACCCTCATTCATTCCTCACCTGGGAAAACATAGAAAAGACCAAGAGAGACCAAGGAAACTTATCCAAAGCACTCTATCAAGAATTCAATTAAATAAAACTTCCTTATTTCCATACCAATGATATGAAAAAAACACATATAGGTCTAAATTACTAAAGGAGCATCCCAAGATCCTTATTTTTCAAGTTACAAAAGGTCATTGTTATACTTGATTTGCACATATTGCATGGTTGACAGACAAGCCACCACACATGAGAGAACTACATTAGCTTAAAGCCCTCTTCAGAGTATCAACTATGTAGGAATTACCCACTAATAAAAGGTTATTTAGGGTTAGATATACACTATTCTCCCATTAATTCATTTTCCCCAAGGTCACTATGAGGATGAAGAACTAGGTTTTTACAAATTCTTGAGTAGCAATAGTCCATGACCTAGATCTTAATGCACGAGAATGAAGGTGAAGTCAAAATTCAAACCTAGAGGAATTAAATTGGTTGAATCCTTTCATAGTAGGTATCCCATACAAAAGACTTGCATTAAACCTAGATAGTAGTGTCGACACAACCATCCTATGTTGAAATTAGTGTCTAAAGCTCCAAAAGTGTTAGATTTAGAATTTGTTGACTATTCCTTAATCATCTTCTAGCCTAATTTCTACATGTTCCATATTTATAATTGTTTTATCATCAAAACAAAAAAAAATATTAATTATTTGTCATTTACATACATATTTTAATTATTCTTTATATATTTAGCTAATACTCAACATAATAAATTTAGTTTATGTTTATAAAATATTTTATGTTTCCATAGTCCATAAAATAACAAATGATCTTTTCTAGAAGAAACTATGTCTAGTTTTGAAGACCAATTCATTTTAGATAAACTAATGTGATCCTTCATCAAAAAATAAACTTATGTGAGAACAATAATACCTTGAGTCTTAAAAACTAAATGAAATGGTTGTTTCAAAAAAACCACCAAAAGGGGAACATTATAGATGTTACAATAGGCTACTAAAAATAGAAAACCAAAAAATAATAGAGATAATAAAATTAATATTTTTTAGATTATGCCATAAATTTAAATGTAATAATAGTAAATATATTATTTAAAAAATTGATGTCTATTGGTTTTATTATTATCATCTTAAAATGTATTAAAAGGAAAATAGTAACCTATTATTACTCCATGTTTATATATTTAACAAGTATAGAAAATTAAAATAAAACAACAAATCTAACTTAGGAACAAAAAAGATAAACTAAGCCCAAAAATTAAAACAAAATAACACACATACACCAAAGGAGAGAAAAAACACACTATTTTTTATAAACTATAATCTTGTATGCATGACTAATCTTTATCCCTTCATTCAAATTATTAGGGTGTTTCAAAATTTGTATGTATTCTCATATTTTATGCTTATGGTAATGATATTAAAATACTAAAATTCTTACATCCTCAATATTTATCTCATGTTTAGCAAAAGAATATTTTTATTTTCTTTCAAGATGAATGTTATTTATTTGGCTAACATTCATCTTGAAAGAAAATAAAAATCATCCCTTGTTGAACACTTGTTCAAGTTGAAACATACGATTAATATTGAGGACATAATAATTTTATTTGTTGATAGATCATTACCATAAGATGAAGATAAGAGAAGCCATAGAAATATTGAAACACTCTAATAATTTGAATAGAGATGAAGGGATAAAGATTAGTCATGTATGTAAGCCTGTAGTTTATAAAAATTAGTGTGTTTTTGATCTCCTTTGGTGTAAGTGGCTTGTTTTGCTTTAATTTTTAGGCCTAGTTTATCTTTTCTATTCCTAAGTTAGATTTTTAGTTTTATTTTAATTTTCTATACTTGTTAAATATATAAACATAGATGAATAATACGTTATTGTTTTACTTTTAATATGATTTAGTATAATAATAAACAAAATAATAAGCATCAAAAAATTTAATAATAAATTTATCATTATTACATTTAAATGTATGACATAATCTAAAAAATCTTAATTTTCTTATTTCTATTGTTTTTCATTTTTTTGTTTTTAGTAACTTATTGTAATGGCTATATTGTTCCTTTTTTGGAAATTTTTTTGTAACATCCATTTTACTTTAGTTATTAAGATGCAAGGTACTATTATTCTCACATAATTTTGTTTCTTGATGAAGGATCACATTAGTGGATATGAAATGCATCAATCTTCAAAACTAGACACATTTTCTTCTATAAAAGATCACTTGTTAATTTGTATTTTTATATATAATTTTAGCACCCAATTGACCTATTTTAGATCTAATTATCACCCTTGTGAATTATAATTTATATATTATTAACCCTATTAACCCAAAATAATATCTACATCTATCTTATTGTTAAACACACATCATGATATCAAAGAGAACAATGACACTATGGATGTAGATGCACTAAGCCAAGACTCATTAAATATGATTATAGATGTTTATAAATGTGCATTTATATCATGTTTGAGAAATATTGTGAGGATATAAATATCATAATCAATGGATTTAATATTTATATCACAAAGGAACTCATTTCCCATATTACTAGGTTGGATATTAAGGAAATAAAGATTTATAACTTAGAAAGATATTTCAAAAGGGATAAAGAGACATTTATAGAGGAGGGAGAACAATTAGAACTAATACACAATGGTTTTGATCAAGAATCCTTACCCAAGCCATTTATGTAGATTATACTCCATCTGATGCAATATGTAATACTAGAAGGTAGGTTTAGTGTAGTTAAATGGTCTTTACTCAAGATGGTGAAGTACTTTACACATGGTATTCCCTTCAATATTCCTTTATACATTCTAAAATCAATGGAGGTTTTAATCATGAAATTCAAGCATGGTAATTATTCAACCCTAAGGCATGAAGGGGTGTTTACCTCATTCAAAAATAATTTAAGGGCATGATCTAAATTATCCTAGGCCTTTCTAAGCCCAAAAACAAAGATACAGAGGATGAGCCTATTGACATTAGAAAAATTATTATTTTTGGATAATATACCCTAGGAGTTCAAATAGGTTTACAAATAATAATAATAATCCAATTAGAAATATGACTAAGGACATTGAAATGAAGGATCTAAATTTACATGAGAACATCAAGAAATGATTTTAGAGTACTTGAAATCCTATAGATGTTTTTTAGGGAATATAAGACATGCAAATAAAAATGGGTGATTCGACAGGGGATTATATTGATGTAGATGATGTCAAAGATGCTTCATGGGAGGGTCTTAAAGATAAGGAGTAGGGAAATAATTTGGTTCAAAAAGTTATTCCTGAAGCTGAGAAAGGTGTGACTAAAGATGCCCCCATAAATAAAGGGAAGAATTATGTTGAAAAGTAACCAAAAGACCACAATGAGGCTTTCAACAACTTGGTGACTTTTCTTAAGGTAAAGGAGAATTTAGATAATACAATAGAATAATTATATATTCAAAAATCTATAATGCATTGGTTTATGAGAGATATTTTGGATCTTAAAGGTAAGTTGAATTTCTTATAGTATGAAAACATTAGGTTAAACCAAATATCTTCAACCAGGGAAGATGATCAATAAATTTAGAGTCTCTAATTCAAGGTGGATATTTGAGAAAAATAATATGAGAAACTTCATAATTATATTAGTTTTTAGTGAATTTCATCAAGGGTATTATGTATGAGGGTATTCAGAATGTCAAACTCTTCAAGCCCACATCATAGATCTATTTGAGCCCAAGATAATTGACAAAGGGAAAGCTAAGAAAGAGTAGTACAGTGGTTCCTAGAATGTCATGTATAAATATAAATTATTTTCTCAGATCAATGTGAACCTAAAAAGTATGAAAATATGTTGGGAGGATGTTTCTAGTAGTTCAAATTTAGACTAGATCATAGTTTTTTTATTGCTATTTTTTAGTTTATACATTTTATTTTGGTTGTCTCTAGGCATGTTAGGTCTTTGTTATTGTTAGATCTTTGTTAGACCTTGGTATCTCTTTTGTTTGTACTTATCCTAGGGTCTAGGTACCCTAATTCAAAAAAATCCAAGTTTTACCTAAATAAAAAATAAATATGATTATAAAAAAAGGAAATCAAACAAAAATTTGCGAAAAAATTTAAATAAAATAATAAAAGGATACATTGTACGAGTGTGTTCGATAAATTTCATGTTTGTTATGTCCCAAATATAAAAGGAATGCAAAAAGTATTCCAAGCAAAAAACATCTCAGTTATTAACACTAAAACATCACAATGATAATTTGAAAGCATACACTTTGCAAATCAATATGTAAAATAAAGATAAATATCATATAATACATTTTTAAAAAGATTCATGTAAATACAATGAAGGTTCCTTATATATATAGGTAAGGAAGATTAATTAGCTAAGAGATAACCTAGGGATAGAAACCTAATATACCTAAATATAAAAACCTTTAATATTCACACCTAAGTGGGTGAAGAAAAAAATTGCTTAACACACATAGGGAACATAAACTAATGTAAATAACTTAGTCTAACATTCCCCTTAAGAGAAGTTAGTGGAGAAAAATAAATTGGTATATCCACAATATTAGTCTTGATAACAAAGCCTAATTAGGTACTCATGTGAAATATATCCATGAATAAATAAAGAAGGAATATGTCCTCACAAACACCCCAAGGACAAATTTTAAAACCTTAAGCATGCCACACAAATCAAGGTAATGAGGTGATGTAAAAGGATTCATAAATATGTAAACAACATATTGTTTAATTATAATTTACTTTAATAAAATAATTCCATCCTAAATGTATAGATGAATTAAGTATATATGAATCTCAATATACTTGGTCCACTGATGCTTAACAAGGTTACAATAATTATGAATTGTACTTTTTTTGTCACACCAAATTATAATAGATGAATATTGCATGAATCCAAACTCTATAAATAAGTATCAGAGGTAAAATAGTAGCTGACTCATTATGACTACTACCTTTTACTCTACCCCTATAGATGAAATCTCAATAAATTTATACTTCTTCCATGCGCAAACAACTAGGGAGTAACCAAGACAAAAATGGTATATATAATTGGAACACTTATCATCAATATAATTTACCTAATATAAGTTAGTATATCCACCTAAATTAGTAGGTCCTATAATGTAGTGTAATCTAAAGTGGGAAGTGTCATGTAGATATCAAAAGATCCCTTTAACATCTTATTAGTGACTGCCATGAGGATTATGTTAAAATAAATATACAAGACCAACTATAAATGAAATATTGAGGAAATTATGGGTTAAGTACATGAGACTTCCAATCAAATTCCTCTACAATGTAGAATCACAAAATGGATTGGAGTAGATGGAAGTAAGACTAACTCCATATAAGAAAAGAGAGGGACTTGGTTTACAATCAATCATACTAAAATACTATAGAAGTTAATATGTTTAATTTTTTTGACTCAAATACATCCCTAAATCTAATTGAATAATATAAAAACCAAGTAAAATTTGAAAAATATCAAGATCTATCATATTATAATACATGGAAATAGCCTATTGAATAATCTAAATATTGTAAGAACTCTCGATAAGAATCAAATCAGAAACATAAAATACAATTACAATAATATCCTTCCCAATATGCTATATATATACTATAGGATCTAAGTGGTGGTGAACAAAACTTGTAGATAGAATAAAATAATCCATGTTCTCATACCAAACCCAAGGGGCCTATTTGAGACTATAGAAATATCATTAGAATCTTTAAAAAATATAAGAATCATGAATAAACCCATAAAGTTATTCCATGTATATTTCCTCTTATAAATATCCATGTAATAAGGAACTCTTTATGTCCATATTTTATACTACACAACCTTATGATAAAATAAAATAAAGGACAAGGCACATAGAATTCATCTTGTCAACAAGGGTAAAAGTATTAGATTAATCAACACCTTCAAATTATGAGAAACCTTTTGCAATAAGATGGGACTTATAATTATCAATGGAAACATCAGATACATATTTGGTTTGGTATATCCACTTGAATATAACCAAATTTATTGCCTTAGGAATAGAGACTAGATCCAAAGTATGATTATTCATCAAATAATACACATTTATCATCACATCATTCTATTCTTGTATCCCTTGAGCTTTTGAAAAAGATTGTAGATCCCCAAAAAATAACTTAAATAAAATTTTAGAACCTGTATGATGTGCATGATGATGTCTAGTAGGTGGAAAATATTATATGAAAGTTTTTTCATAATAAATTGTAGTATGATCCCATTTAGGCATAGTGGGAATAAAATCCGCATCTAAGTCTTCATCCATAACCTCGTTATTGGACTATTAAATTAGATCCTCAAAGAAAGGATCCTCAAGATGAAATGAATAATCATAAAGGGATGGAAGTAAATAATAAGAAGAAGACATTGAATAATATGAAGAATCATGAGAAGAGAAACTATCATCAAAATGAACATGTGTTTGAAAAATAACATCATGAGTATTAAGATCTAAATGTTGATAAACTCTCATGTCCATAAAATAACCTACAAATCTCAAGGGTTTTCTCATATTATCCAAGGATTTCATTTTCTTCTATGGTATAAAATCCCAAGGATGGATCCCAAAAACTTGAAAAATGGTATATTAATATTAGTTATAGACCAAGCCTCCTCGAAAGTAAAATTCTCAAGTGTTCTATGTGGTGTGTGATTCTGAATGTCATATTCATAATTAATTATTTATACCTAGTATATAGGAGGTAAATCTTAATAATACATCATGTGGTTAGACATTTAATTTAATATTTATTTATTACTTTATATTATGGCATTCTTTTTTGGAATATAAGGAATATAATATTGATGAACAATGCCAGGATCTATCAGAAAATCATAAAACTCTTTACTAAAGTAATCCCCCTATTATTAGTTAAAAGATTCTAAATGAAACTATAATATTGATTCTCAACCAAATCCTTGAAGACATGAAATGAGAAAAAAAATCAATCTTATAATTGATAAAATAAAACCAAGTACACATCAAGAAATTATCAATAAATTTAAGTGTATAATTAGCTTTATTAAATGGAGTATGAAAAACAACCAAGTCACGATGCACAATCTCAAGTGGTGAAGAATCTCTCTTATATATAACCTTATGAAATGAATCTTGGTGTTGTTTCGATAATACTTATCTAGGGAAAAATCAATCAATAAAAAAATCTAGTAAGACCATCAAACATACCATGAGTGCTCAACTCCTTTAAATATCTATAATTAAATTGTCTAAATCTCTCATGCCAAAGATTAATTTTAGAATAATCATGAGAAACCAAGCATATACCCATAGAATAAGTGTCATCAAAACTCTCAAAGTGATATATTAAATATTTATTATCAATAAAACCTTGTGCAACAAGTGAATGGTTAAAATTTTGGCCATGTGTGGTGTGAAAGTTATTTTCTTTCCCTAACTAGAATAATATTTTTTATAAATATATATCAAATTTTTATTAATTTGAATAACATATAGTGCATCATTGATGAAACCACCAAAGAGTTGTATATAACCTTTTTTATTAATATAAATAATGGAAGAATCTCTAAACTCAATTATGGAAGTAAAACTTAAACTAACAGACACAAAAAACTCATTAGAAATTATGTGGTGAAAATCATCAAAATATATAACCCAACTATTTTTAATAGGTGAATAAGATCTCCTAGCAACATTAATTATTTTTCCATGCTCATTAGAAGGAGGTGGAGTGGGTATAAAGATCCTTTTTTCTGACTACATCCTCTAAGACTTGCATTATCTTTCAACACCTAGTTTCTACATGATCAGTTCCCCCACAAAATATTAATGAAAGTATAAACATATTATTAAATTTAGAGGACTCCTTGGGTTTAGATTTATCGTCTGGTGGTTTAGTGGAACTTTGAGATAGATAAAAAGTGTTTTGGGTTTTTCATTTTGATTTTCCTTTTCCCTTAGGATTAGATCCTACTAATTTATTTTTAGAGTTAGAAGACTCAAGGTTAGACAATTTGGATTCTTCCCTAGAAATTCTTTCACAAAATAGATCTAAATCAAGAATTTTGAATTTATCACCCAAGGCATCCATGATAGAGAAAAATGGAGAAGCAAAGATTTGGTATGGACTTTTCAACTTGGACAAAATTAGGTAAACACATTATTTTTTATTTATTTTTTTATTGTCTCTTCCACTCCCCTTAAATTATGCTAGTAAGTGCTTAAACTTAGTAAGATAGTATAAATTGGATGGAAAATATTCAATATTAAGATAAGTGATCTCTACTTTAAGTTGTATGGATTTCATGTGATTCACCTTGCCAAATAAACCCTTAAAATTTTCCAATATTTTAAAAGGAGAGTCAAATCCTTTCTAGTGAAATAAAATAATATCACTTACATAAGTTCATATCACACCCATACACTCATAAATTTTATACTAGTGTTGAAATTTCTCATATTATCTAGTAAATATTAGTTGTAATTTAGTCATTAAGGTCCATAATCCTTTTCATTTAATGATTATTTCCATTCTTGGTATTATTTTGTGGTGATTATGTGTTGTTAATATATCACACTAATATAGTGTAGAATAATATGTCATTAGAAAAGAATCACCAAATAACAAACGAATGCAAAAATGGTGCTCAAATTTGCAACAAGATAACTCCCTAAAAGACTCTTTGACTAGGCCCATCCAAATTTGGCACTTTATAATTGAGTTCATGTTAAAATATAAATGAAACTAATAAATAATTCATAAAAAACATACATTTTTGAAAAAATAGAACCTAAAAAAGAGCTATATAGTAGAAATTATGTTAGTTTGAAACTCTTAAAAGACATTCACCTTGTAAAATGAAATTTTGGGCATGAAAAATATATGACTCAACTTCTCATTGAAAATTTAAGCCCCCTTGGGTTGGTTGTGACCAAGTACTAAATTTCCATGTGACAAAGGACTAAGGGCAAGGATGAGTGCCCATGAATAGTGTTTCACTCCACACTAATTAATTTGGCATGGTATCAAAAGTCGTAAATTCCAAGTAAGTTATGGCTCCAATCAAGATCATGGACTAAGGTCACAAATATAGTTGACCTAAAAGGTAATAATAGATGGTTATAGTGAATAGGTAGGGCATGCCTAAAAATTAATAGATAGGTCACTATGTTAAAGTACATCTAGCCATGTCTATAGTCACAATGTAGAAGGTCATGGAGAGCTAGGTCAAGCTAAGAAGGCTCGTAGAAATCCAAATTAAATTTGGGTAGAGTCTATCCAAGTAAAAATATTCATAGGTCATATAAATCCAAGGAACCATGATAACCTTGCCAAAATTACAAACCTACACACAAAACCTTTGATCTAGAAAAAATGATATAATTTAATGTAAAAGTAGAAAATATGCACTAGGTTTTTTTAAAAATATAGAAAAACCTAAAAATTGTGTTATCTTCTACCACTAAATGGTATAGATATACATAAAACCTAAAACAAATACTTCAAATCCTCCAAAATGGTAAAAAATGGACTATCATGGAATAAGGTCATGTTTACATCCATTCCTAAGGTTTTAACATCTTTTGAATCAAATGGATATGTCCATTTTTCATATATATATATATATATGAAAAAACAACAATCCATTACAACAAACTTGTAAATGGATGGTTATAACACATATTAATATGATATCATGAAAGGAAAAAACACAAAGCATTCCAAGCAACAAATATATCAGTTATTAACAATAAAACATCACAAGGAGAACCTAAAAACATAGAATTTGTAAATTTATATATTTAATATAAAGCAATATCATATAATATATCTCTAAAAGCTTTGTGTAAGTAAAATTAAAGTTCCTTGCATATATAGGTAGGGAAGATGATTCATTGCCATAATATCAACAAAATAAATAACATATGGATAGAAACATACTATACCTAAATAGAAAAATATTTCATATCCACACCTAAGTGGATTGGAAAAAATAAATATTTCTTAAGTAAATCACCTAGGTAACATGAGATAAGGTAATTAACATACTCTAACAAAAGCTAGGACAAGTGTAGGATTAGGAAATATTAGAAACTTGAGTTATAAAATAGTAAAATGGGGAGAATAAAGGATGGCATGATTATGGTTTAGCTAACCATAACTATCTCATGTAGCTACACAATAACTACATAGTCTATGTGGACCTCAATATAATGTTTTTTTCCTAAGATGGGAAAAATGGTAATTGACAATGTTGATTACGATGATCATGATTAGATGAAAGACACCCACTAAATAAATGTGTGAAAATACATGCGAGTAGGATAAAGGCTACCATTTTCAATTATATTAAATCACAAAAATTAGAATCCAAACCTTTATTTAATCACAAAGTTGAAAAATATTTTGTGGATTTATATATCCATTTTTAATTTTTGAATTTGTAAATGTTTAGTATTTTGGAAATATTTTGATTTTTAGGGATTTATGGATTATCTATTTTTTATGGATTATTTGTATTTTATAAATTTTTAGGGATTTTATAGATTATATATATACAAGATATTTTATATAAGATATAAAAGGACAACCAAGACACCTATACAAATAGACCATTATATAAATACAAGGGAGAGCCATGATTTGTATACAAGGAGTGACTAGAAAAATGAAAGTCAACTTCAAGAACAAGAAAAGTGATGCAAGATGAGAAATATATAGGGATCAACTAAATGTGGGATAGGATGAAGGAATAAATGGACCAATAAAAGTTTATATAGAGAGAATCATATTTTTAATGACTATAAGATAGGGACAATTTCCATGTTTTCATTGATTAGACAACATTTAACCACCAATTAAAATGATGTAAACCAATCTTTGAATGTACAACCTGATATAATAATATGGAGAAACCACTTGGTTTATAAAACAATCTAATTCATTAATTTTTAACCTATCATTCTTTCACTTTAACAAGATGTCAACACTATATGTGAAACTCTTACTCACTTTTTGATTTGTATCAATTGTAGATAAGAACACACTTGTATATAGGATATTACATGAATTTAAAGTACTTGGAAGTAAATCACACTTGAAATAATTAAATGAATTAAATTAAATTGAATTAAATATAGTGTAATATTCATCTAATAAGGTAATAATCATTCAAAGTTAGTTAAATAATGTAGGAATTAATCACAATACTTAGCTCATGCATATGTAAAATTCTAAAGATAGAAATAAATATGTGCATACCAATTCTAATTGAATAATCCAATGAGATAGGATATTCACTAAAATTATTCTTAAGGGGGATATCCTCACTTGGTTTTATTTCCAATCCTCCTCTTAATTTTTAATAGTTTTACTTTAGAATACCGATTTCACTCATAATCTTGTACCAATTAAATATTTCTACAACAATGGTTACAAAGATAACTATTGAAAATAATGTTGTTATTCAAACTCAAACTTCTTAGTAACCTCTTAACCATGTCTTAAGTCCATGTTTAATTATATACATAGGTTGCCATCTATTATTTCTTAATAATAAATGCTGAGAATAAAATATAATTTAGGAATAAATCTAATATAAGAGAATGATACTAGTAATAGTTATATGAAAATATAATGTGGGAAGTTATATTTTAAGATCTAATAATAACAAAATTTTAGTCCCATGAAGAATATCCATTAATGACTTACTTTAACCATGAATATCTGATTTTGACATGCAATATATGTTATTTAACTTCTTCCATCATGGGTAACAGCCTAAAGATAATTTTATATCTACTACAGGTCAAGATAGGCTATTGGTAGTTGTTACAAGTTTGAGATGTTAGCCTTCAAGTAGATACAATATCATCACTTAGTTACTATGGGATGTCACTATCCAAATTTATATGGTCTATAACTACCTAGAATTGTTATGTGCTAGTCATGCTTTAATTTAACACATAAATTAAAAATAAACCAATCATAATAAATATAAACATAGTGAATATTAATCACAAAAAAAAATCATTCATATAAACATAGATAATATATGCATCATGTTTTCTTAGTGATTTAGTAGGAAAATATACAAAGCATGGCTAAAGATTTTTAATAATGGGAGGCCTAAAAATAATATTATATGGATTAAAAGTACATCAATTACATGACTTATCACACCCCCCCAAATTAATGTGTTTATAATCCTTGATCAACAATATTTAATATTTCAAGGGAACACAACAATATGATGTCAAAGGTTTTGGATACCCTATTACTCTATTTAACACAAAATCTATGGTGAGCCTCCATTCCCTACCTCCTCTTATTTTAAATTATCTTATTGACTAATTCTAACCCTATCCAATTTGGAATAGGATACCAAAATAGAGATGGATGAAATTTGATAGCCAACCAAATTGGTCCCTTTCTTCTTTAAATTTTAATATAGGTGTGAACATGATCAAGGGTAGCTTTGATATTATTTAAATAGAATGGATATTTTATATTTAATTTAGGGGTAATACATTTACATCTAGCTATACACTATCTAAATGCTTATGTCCCTATTATATTTAATAATGTTAGTGGTTTCGACATTCTACTTGTTCCTTCACAAACTAAGAAAAAACCTCTTTCCCTTTCATCAAGGAACCCCATTCATGCATTATATCCTCAAAGTGAGTATCCTCCCCTCTAATCATAAAAGTATATTATATTTATTTTTCTCTATGTTATTTCAACTTGTGACCCCTTTTATTCTCATTTATCATATACGAAGAGAGATTTAAGTGAAACATCTCCTACATAAAGATGGGGGTTTCATTCCACAATATGGTGGATAGTATAATTATGTTTATAAAATTCACATAATTGATATTAAACCTCATGAGTGATAATATATATATATATATATATATATATATATATATATATATATATATACATATATATATATATATACATATATATATATATATGTGTATATATATGTATATATATATATATGTATATATATGTATATATATATATATATATCTATATATATATACATATACATATACATATACATATAAATACATATATATATATACATATACATATATATATATATATATATACATACATATATATATATATATACATACATATACATACATATATATATATATATATGTATGTATGTATATATATGTATATATGTGTGTGTGTATATATATATGTGTGTGTGTGTATATATGTATATGTATATATATATGTGTGTGTGTGTATATATATATATATATATATATGTATATATGTATATATGTATATATATGTATATATATGTATGTATATATATGTATATGTATATATATATATATACATATATATATATATATATATATATATATATATATATATATATATTATATATTGAGGATTTATTACCAGGTGGGGTAGATCACAATAAACCCTCATAAACTAAAATTTTATCCATTGATCTTCAAAGTGTATGGAATAAACTCAGGTAGGTGATTTTTTATTTGATGATTGATCTATAAACTAAGCCAACTCTTCAAAATTTGATTCCAATTTCATTATTTATTTTGTACCCTTATATACTTTCATTTTAATTTCTTTTTTATCTTTCCTCAACTAACCATAATGTTAAAACCAATTAAATTATGCACTTTCAAATTGCTCATCTCCATTTAGACACATTAAAAAGAAAATGAATGCTTGGTCTAGTTTGTCTATCTATGTATAAATATATGTAAGAGACTTCTCAATGATATTAATTTTAGGATGATCTTAAACTAATATAAGTTCTAAAATTCATGCTATAGACTAGGACTCAATTGGAAAAATTGGGTCTTACTGCTATGAATCCACATTTAATAATGCATGAAAGTTATTACCTTGTTCAAGCATCCTGACATTTCTCCTTAGCAACTCAACTTCCCTAAGGTATTGCTCTAGGTTATAAAATTTAGTTTGTTGTGGGCCTATAGGGAGTTATTATACACCAATTTTATACCATTCTTGTATATCTTCATCTTCTATTCCCATAATCCTTTTAATTATTTTTTTTACATGTTTCCTTTCATTTAAATTTGTAGATTTAGAATGATAGAATGTAGAGTATTCTTTTCCATTGCTTCTAGTTGTGAATGTACTACTCTTTGATTTCAGTTTTTCTTATGATGAACCATCACTAATATGAATTATAGTGGGTTTTTTTTAAGTTATATTATTGGTGGCTCATGTATACATAATATTTTTAAACTTCATTAATTACTGATGCCAAGGGAGAGATTGAGTCTTGATGGGTTCATCTTAATTGTAAATATCTCTAACACTTACACCTCTATTTTAGTATATATAAATAGCATAATTAATGTATTTTGAATGTATTTATTTATCAATGAATTAATATTATATCTATATTGATGTAATTAGAGTTCTTCTACACATGTTTACTTTTATGTTTATTACCCCCATTTTGTGGCGCATGCTCTAGTGAGCACTAGATTCTATTTACTTTAGTTTTTATATACTTTGATAAGAAAAAATAATACCTGGATAGGGTTATTATGTGGTATTATTTAAATAGAGGCTTTGGATACGTCTCTAGTGATATTGTTTGGTAATAAACTCCTTAATTATGTCTAGTAGATCCATATTTGTCATGACCCTAATTGTCTAAATGTACCAACAAATTGAAGGGTTAGTTTGATTTATCTTCTATGAGATAGGATTGATTTTTAGATCAAATCTAATTTCCCTTGTACACAGTCTGGTGAACCCAACATGAAATAACCCTTGTATTTTTTCCTTCCTACATTCATCTATTATCATTTATTATCTATTTCATTTTTATAGTATTGGATCAAATATATCAACCCAATCTATCTTTAAGTGTACAAGTTTACAACAAAATCACTCTGATAGACACTATATCTATATGTGAAGGTCATAATCAACCATAAGTAACTAGATTGATCAGCTTGACTTAGTTTTCTACTTCAAATACATGTTTTCAAACTCAGTCGACTTAGCCAACTCTATTAATAAGCTAAAACTATTCATCTAGATAACATAATATTAAAAACATCATTTTCGTCATTATCAAAACTCTCAAGTTCATTCTCACCATATTAGTCATTTTTAATATTCATTTACATTCCTATTTTTCATAGTTTTTAGTCTATAAAATGGTAACCCTACAACAAACTAGGTTGACTAGTCAACATAGTTATGTAGTTTCCTTTCCAACCTAGAAAACTTAGTCAATTCATTCAAATATGTTCTTCTAGATATTACCTCAATATATAACATCAACCTAGTTAATTATATTGTGTACTATTTACATCTTGGTCATCTGAACTAATGTTTTACTATTCAAGTAAAGGAATTAACTCATATTATTAGTAATTAATTCACTTTTAATTTTGTTACTTGATTGTTTAGAGTAGCACAAATAGATTAAATATAAAGTTTAAAATTATCTATTTAGTCAAAATATTTTTAATTTTCACACACTTTTAAACCACATAACATTAAAAAGCATTAAATAAATTCTACCCAAGGTCTACCTAATTGGATTTGATCATCGAGGGAGAAGTTGATTTGGTTTTCTAGCCAAGTATAAATATATGGTTGATGGTATATATTTGAAAAGTACATGACATATTTATCACTTTGATATTATTCATTAAGAGGGTAAGCCCTAATACCAATCTAGTACAATCACCAATACATATCCCTTTCAGCCTTAGCTACTTAAAACCATCCTTAGCTACCCAAAACCATCCTTAGATTACCTTCCTATTTCTTCATTTATATCTAACCTTATATCATATTTATTTATAAAATTATTATAATATAAAACATTCATGTATGACCACATAGATTATCATTTCTACTTTTATGTCTTACTCTTTGATAATTGTATGTTGTATTATAAAACTTGTATCAACTAGCATTGGTGCAAGGTTTGTGATGTGTGCCATAATTGGATCGACTAGATTCATACAATTATTTGCATTTTTATTTCAAATATGATACAAAATAAAACTAGATCATCTACAATCATAACTATCAAAATTAGTCCCTACATTTAGAACATAGTCAATCTAATTGAATGTGTCTCCTATAGTCTTTATTTCCCCACATAACGTAATTGTTTTATTTGAACTACTCTATCATAGACTACTTATTTAGTTTTACTTCAAAACATAATCAACCTATCCAACTATGTGTCTTTCAAACTCCCTCAATTTTAGTATATGTAGAACATACTTAACCAATTTGACTATGTCTTTTGTAGCATGTCATATTCACTATCCTACAAGATAGCATTGACTGGTTTAACCTAGTATCCTACTGGTTGACCTTAATTTTTACCAAGTTTTTAATTTCCCTCTTTCATAATTAATTTATTTCTTTAGGATAATATATATTTGAATCAAACAAACATGATGATTTTTACCAATGCCAATAAATTTCCTAAGACACATATTATAGCACCCACCATGGATTAAAGCAATGTTAGTGTTCTCACCCACACTACTAACTACAAGACTCATCCCCACTCTTCCTCAACACTTAACCCATTATTTTCATTAAAATATGATTTTGATCTTGAATACACCACATAAATTATCTTTTTCATCAATATAAACCCTTAACATAGAGGAAAAGGTCCTAAAACCATCTATAATGTCATGATGGGATGATAAATAGGAAAACCCCACTTTCCTTCCCCTACCTTTTCTAAAGTATTTTGGAGAATCCCTTTCTCTTCATCCCAATTTGTCCCCTCTATAATGTTTCCTTCCCACACTATGGCATCATATTTTATGTCTTCTTCAACCTCTATGCCAAGTTTTTCTACCAACATGGTATGTTCAACTTCTAGTGGGGCTCTTCAAAATACCCATATCCTTAACCATGATAAAAATTCTTCTAATGATACCAATGCTACTATACCACTAGTGTATTACATGCTAATACTTCCTCACAAACTCATAGTACATATCTTTCTCCTATTACCTCACATAATACTAATGATCACATACTGCATCCACTAGCCAAAATTCTACTAAAGTTAATCAAATTTTATTATAAATGTTTAACCAAATGCATACTTTTCAACCTTATAATGAAAATAAAATGATGAAAATGTAAAATCACCTCATAATTATCCAAAATCAACCTCACCAAGTTCCATGCAGATTGTAAAATCCTAATTCCTTCCACCCCACCATAGGGATTCCCATGGTAACCTCATATCAAAACCTCCATTTATCAATAAAACCATCAAGAATTTACAAAATGAACCTCTAATACCTCAATTTACCAAAATCTCTACCATGATATCTTGACTCCACTCATATTATGAAATCATGGTATGATCAAAATAAATTGTGTTGGTTTCATGAAAGTTAGGCCCATTCTCATGAGACTTATAAACAATTATGAAATCTTGTTATGAATTTTATTCTTGGTCCTAACTTTGACCATGAATCCCTTATCTAAAAATGTCAAAAAGCATATCACATAGCATTTAAATCTCATGACATGTAAAATAAACATAAATATTTAAACTAAGCTAATCTTAATTTAAATATTTACAAGGATCCCCTTCTTAACCACTAAGTTAACATTGAACAACTCACGACTACTAATAACAACATTGAAAGTATTATAAACATTGATACCAATGATGAAAATGTGGTTAATATGACTAATATGGGAAGATTAGTTGAATATATTGACTCAAACCCAACACCTACACATCACATTACTCTGACATTTTGCATCATTCAAGACACTTTCCCATCCCATCTCATGGAATTAGAGAAAGAGGAACTAATACACATAAAAGCACAACTTCCAGAAAAACAAATTGATAATAACTCTTACACCATTGATATAACATATATAATTTCCCTAACTCTCTGACCACCAAAAATTACACTCAAAAATTCAAATAATATTTCTTCTACTCAACGTAAAAAAATACCTAAACTAACCATCACATAACCTTAAGTCATTCAACCTAGTTGAAATCAACATAAACAAACAATGACTTATCAACATAAGTTTAATTTTACATTTAACACTCCTACCTAGAATCTTTTCTAATACTATGAACCTATATCTAATAATCTTCCCATTGGTTATGATGAATGGAATCCTATTGTGGAACTTTTCCATATCCCATCTCAAATCTTCTTCTTACAGATAATGAGAACTTATCCCTGTCATTTAAATCACCTAATGTAATTATTATTTGAAATGAACATCCCTCATCCTACTCCTATATGGAAAGAAGATACCTTATCTAGATCTAAAGATAACATACATCAGCAATGTTAAAAGTTTTCCATCCATGTTGATGAAATAGTGGACACTTCCCTCTCACTGAAGTTCCCTATATCTTCTATGATTCCTAACAAGATATTGATTTTTTTAAATGATAATTCATTATTCATTAAAATATAAATTGGTGGTATCCAAGTTAAAGACACTTTAATTGATGAAGGTTTAGGCACTTGTGTTTCTTCCCTTGACTTTATAAAGACACTTATATATTCTGAATGCAACCTCAAATCCACATGTAGTATATGTTAAGTATTTTACAAAAGGAAAATTCCTCCTCTAGGTTATTTTTGGCTTCCCATTACCATTCCTCCCATTACCATCCATGTGACAATCATGATCTTTAACTTTTTACTTTCTTAAAATATCTTCCTTGGTCAACCTTAGACTCATCGTATGAGAGTAATCACTTCATTTACATGCCAATGTGTAAAATTTCTTCATAATGGCACTATCTACAAGATTTAAGGAGATAAGAATCCTTAAATTTTTAAACAATTCCAAGAATGCAGTGTTTTTAAAAAACCAACCCTTGAACCCTTACCTAGTGTTCCATTTTGGGAATCCCAACACTTTAACTATCTAATTAACTCCACTTGAGGTTATAATGGCCATCTTGAATTAATTTTTAATATAACACCTAACCTCTTAGACTCCAATGATGATGATCTAAATGAGATAAAACTAAAGGTCAAAACTTTTGATCTTCCCCTCACATCATCACTCAATGTCCTCCTATTCAACCTAGATCTCATTAGTGACAATTTAACAACATACTAATTACCTTAATCAAAACTCAACATTCCAATCACCATACTTATTCAAAATATAAAATAATTACTGCATACAATATCAAATTGCATACACATGATTATGATTATGGTTATTCTTTAGATTACCCATTTTAAATTAGATTCATCCATGCTAGAAATAATTTTCTTATATATCACTCTTATTTATTTTGATCTTTTTATTCTTATTATATAATTCCTTCTATTATAGAATCAAATATTAGTTTTTCCATTACTATTCATAAGGTAGAGATGGATCACTCACATGGTATAGATCTAGTCATAGTAGATCCTCTTAGGAGTACACTCATGGATCATCCTATGATAGTAACTTAATGTTCTTCTATATATAATCACCCTTATATTTTACTTACTCCATAGATTCTAGCCACTCTGCCTAGATCTGATACATAATTAGCCTTACCTATCGATGAGCCTAGTCTGTTTCTACTCTAGATCCACCCTTACTTGGTGATGGTCTTATTTCCTTATCTCAATTTCATCCCTTACCTACACAATGGGTATATTAGCCTTATTGTAATATTCTAGATTTATGGGTCATTAGACCAAATATTACCCTCTATATTAGCATCCCTAGGCTTCTTCTTATACCCATTTAGCTATTAGACCCCCATAGTCTACTAATAGATGTATTTATTACTTCCATGGAATAAATAACCATTATTTTACCCACTAGTGAAAATTTAGTCAGTATATCAACATATTATAACCAGTCACTACCCAAGACAAATACAAGATCATACTTCCTCCAAAACTATTTCTAGAGTACATCCCTAAATATGTGGAAGTATAGTATATTTGTCATAAATGTTCTACCCATGGTACCAATTAATGTTGAGTGATCCAACATCATCTTTTTGATTTCCCATATTCAAAACTATCCCTAATTATGCATTTAATTAGTCATCCATGAATAAAGGTTCCTCCTTATTTTCTCATTGCACCTCCTTTCTAGTTACACATATACCATTCCCATTGAGACATCCATTCCTTGCAACATGAGCATTACTCTTCTTATGTTACACCTACCTTTTCAATTGATATGTTATGGAAGCAAGTATTTTCATAATTTTTTATGAAGATTGATGAGACTCTTACTCACATCAAAATTCAACTACATAGAGATGTTTTAGATGTTATGGATAACATTTGTGGTCAAATACATAATTATTTATGAACACAACATGGTGTTCTTTCACATTATTCTATTTTATGATTTGGATTAGATTTGTGATCCATTTATATATCTTATAATTTTGACTATCTATCAATAATGATTTCACTTATCTATTTTGCATGAGCCATTATATTAACTTTATTTGTTTTACATAGTTTCATTCTCCTTATTTATTTCTTATGATTTATTCTCATTCTTTACATGCATTAAAACCTATGTTTATGATTATTATTCTTTCATGAATTCCTTTAATTTCTATATTATGATTGTTTTCTATATTTCAAACTCAAATAAAGATAATTATTATTGTGACTTGGTTATACAACCTTGATTCCATTAGTATTTTATCTCTACCACATGAAAGTTACCAAACAAGACTTCTCATTGTACCACTATTATACACCGATATATATGGATTTCCTTTCTTCCCTCATTTCCCTTTAACATAATAATCATACATATAGTTTAAACTTAAGATTACATACTAGTTCATAGGTAAGCCTAAGTTGTTTAGTCAGTCATATCTCTAGTTATTTACCTTCATTTAAACAAAGTCTAAATTTCATTCATGTTTATCACTTTTATTACTCATGTTGGTTATTCCAAATCCATATGTAGGAGGAACCACAAAAGCCATATAAATTTTAAAAATCGAAATCATTTAAAAAAAAGTCAATGATTCTAAAGGCAACATACAATCCAAAAGTATAATCATACCAATAGACATGATTTACTATCTTTAGCATATTTAATATTTGTAATCGAATCTCAAACTCCATAGTTGGCTTCATGGTAGAGCCAAGGTGAATTAAGATGTGGTAGGCCAATAGATTTGGATAAGAGAAAAAATCTATAAGTGCTACCTAATTTATCACACTACTCAATCTTCACATTAGACTGATGACTCTCTAATAAGTCCTAAGGATTGAGAACATGTGGCAAGGTGGGACCATTTTAATTTGCTTTTACATATAACCTTCATGATCTGATCTCAGTATCTCACCTATTTTCCAATAAATTTTTTCAATTATTATGAGTGGTATCCTTTGTATTTTCATGGTCACTAGAGTCTTAGTGTCTTTCCTTATTACCTAGTATGCCTCATGTTTACTAAGGTTTTATCATAAACACTTATGTCATGATTTTCATGTTACCTATTTTCATTACAACAATCCTAATATTTCCCCTTGATGAATATTGTTTTTTTAAATGATCATACCCCATAGGGTTTCACTTTTTGATTTACATCATAAGACATTTGATAGGAAAAATATTTCCTCACAAAATGTTTCTTTATTTTCCCTTTATTATCATTCACCTATTGGTGTTCACATTTTGAGTTTTAGTGTAAGACCATGAATAAGACCAGGATCTTTTTACAAATTTCCACGTTATATTTTTTAAATTATTCTTACCTTTATCTCCACCTCATTGGTGTTCCCTTTTGGAGTTGTAGTGTAAGACCTTGGATAGGACTAGGCCCTCCTAATAGAATATTCCAATAAACATTTCATATAATAACCAAGTTATAATAAAATTACATGATTATAATTTGAGATAATTGGTGTTGTATTATGATTTACATGTCATTTGCAAACTCCCATCTTGATTTATTATGTTTTATGCCTACTTCATAAACACTTCACTTTTTACTTCTTATTTTCTAATTATGTATATGTTTAAAACCATTTTATAAAATAAATCATACTTCCCGTGTTGATTTAGTATGATTAATTTGAATTATAATTTTATTAATCTACTTCCCATCTTGATCTTTTTGATTGATTAACTTTGTTTTTTTTATAACATTGGTTTTCATGTGTTTTCCATTTTTTATTATAATTTTTTCATACTTCCTAATGTGATATTATATGACTTTTATTTGTGTTAGTTTGGTGAAAATCCTATACATGGTTTGTAAATTTTTATTACCTATTACTTTACCATTTTGGTCTCTTATATTTATTCATCTTTTTTAACACATTTACCATCATGATATAGTGCATATTAAAATTTATGATTATTTATACTTTTCAAAATCATTTTGATTTTATTTTTAAAAATGGATGTGAATCACATAATACTATACAATAAACCATAAACCACATATTTTCCATAGCATATACAATGAAATTAAAATACATGTGCTATAAATTAAATATATCCATATATCCATCCATAGATAAAAATAATTCAAATACCAAGAAATGTTCATATCAATATATATACCATGAATTTAATATAATATAATAAAAAATAAAATATATATAACTCTAAGGCTGTGTTCCATATGTATATCCTTTGGTTGAGCCATGAGACCCATGGATGCCTATGATTAACACCTATAAATGTTACATTGTAATGGGGTAGTCTTGGATCTTAATCCATTGATCTATTCTTATAGATTATCCACCTAGGCATATGCACATCCAATATATATATATATATATATATATATATATATATATATATATATATATATAGTGGTTTCAATATGAGTGGCTCACTCTTGTGCTAATGCCTTCCATGTTTAGGCCTATGTTTATCCTACTCCTATAGGTGGTTGTGTGTCATATCCTCATGCCTAAAACTATCAATAATCCTACCCCACCAATATAAACTAGCTAGCATATAATAGGGTAGATGGTACCACAGGGAATAATAAGGTGGATGGTTCCTAATGTGACAACACCAAATCAAAAATATCATGGTGTATGGCCAAAATCATGGCTCCGCATCTAATATCCTCTGCTACAATACCTATAAAATGAAAACCAAATATAAATTAGATCTCATATATATATATATATATATATATATATATATATATATATATATCTGTGTGTATGTATATATGTATATATGTATGTATATAAATATATATAGATATATACATATACACACACACATAAATACACACACACACATAAATACACACACACACACACACACATAAATATATGTATGTATGTATGTATGTTTGTATGTATGTATGTATGTCTATGTGTGTGTGTGTGTATATATATATATATGTATAGATCTATATATATGTATATACATATAAATACACATACACACACAGATATATATATATATATATATATATATATATATATATATATATATATATACATATACATATACATATATATATATATACATATATATATGTATGTATGTATGTATATATATGTATATATATATGTATGTATATATATATATATATGTATATATATATATACATATATATATATATACATACATATATATATATACATACATACATACATATATATATATATATATATATATATATAACTCAAACCATCTATCTATCACTAAATATATAAAAAATAATTTAACTACTAGTCTATGTTAAAAATTTATTAAATCCAAACATTTATCACCAGTGCTAGTTTTGTCAACCATGGTTTCCCCGTCAACTCAACCATTGAGCACCTCTTCTATTGGCTGCCTCTACACAAGTGAAAAAGTAGTAGTAACCACTCAAGGTCATTACAATTCCCTCTTTAGTGGCCTCTCTATCAAATAACTTTTCTTTACATCCATTTTAGGATCACCATGTGTGATTAATCACACTTATGTCCCCTATCACCATTTATGTCTCCATATCCTATGAGCTTGAGGTAGATGGTGTTGACCCTAATGTGTATATGGTCATTTATCCTCACCCTTAACATAAATAACCATAACATCCTATTCACTAGGCTTTACCACCTCCAACTACTTTGCCTACCCTATCCATGGTCTCACCTAGTGAGGCCTAATAATAGGTATCTCAACAGTCACCTCTACACCTCCTCTCACTCTTAGATATCTATCATGTCATTCCCAATAAATATGCACTACTAGAGGGGTCATTAGATGTGGTAGGCCTAACTACTTAGTTACATAAGTTAATGGATGAAACTCCACCAATGAAATATAGTGGCCTATAATTTGAAAACATGCCAAATCAAAAATAATAGTTAACCAAGTCAGCCATATGGTAGCAATATTAGTGTAAGGCTACCACACTATCTACCCTCATATAATAGTCTACAAAGCTGAGACATAGGGCATGGAATGTACTAGATGATCCTTCCTCCATTATACAACTTGAGGTAACCTATCATCATTGTTGGGAAACCCAAAAAAGAAATACATAGGGAATATACCATAGATCCATGCACTCATCAAAATAATAGGCCCCATCATATTCTTCCTCTTAGCCAACATCCCATACATATCATGCATAATCTATACCCAAATGATAGAGACAAAATTATACAATACACCCTTCTCTAAGATGGTCTGATATAAAGATGTCATGTAAAATAATATCTTCCCATCTATCTTGTGACATAACACACATACTATCATAAGTGTTATCAGGGCCTTTAAAATTTATAGAATGGTCGACATATACACCTCAAATAATCTCACCTAGAACCCAAGATAAATCCTATATGACCTTATTTCCCAATGGACTAGGGATCAGTTCTCATCCTCCATCTCTATCACATCATATATAACTAGATTCCTAATAGTGGGAAGTACAAGCAAGGAAAGGACATCATCCATGGTGATGTCCACCTCTATGGTATCCCCCTTCAGCTCCCATTATAAAGTGTTGGTCAATCACTCACATGATTTTAGGAACATGATGAATAAATTAACACTAACTGGGATCCTCATCATCTCCATGACACATCCAAATCCTAAGGTAACCATTTGATCTTGATCCACATTTGACAATCACTCAAACAAATTTGGTAACTAGGATACATCAATAAGGCTCAAAATCCTTATCACCTATGCAAAACATAAAATAATAGAGAATGTGTTATATCTCAATGTAATAATAATCAAATACATTCTTAAATATTCTAAAAATATTAAAAATTGAGTACTTCATTAGCCTTTTTTTTCCCTACATAGTCAACCTTTTTTATACTAAACTAGCCCTATCACCTCTTTTCCATACTAAGTCAGCCCATTATTTTCAACACAATCAAATGTTTTGATAATAAATCATAACTTTCTCATCCTTTGCATGTTATATCTTATATCACTCTGGAGAGCACCCTACTTGAAGATGTGTAAGCACACCCTCAATCCAGCTAATACAATTAGATCTTCTCAAAGTGTGGGTGACTCTGTAATGCATAGAACCTCTAGAGAGGGATGGTTCCCTTAAGATTTTTCAATAAATTTGACTAATGTGATTAATTTTTGTGATTTTGGGGTGAAAAGGGGAAGATGAAACTTAAAATAAATTCTAATTAAAATGAGGTGATACACTTAAATTATCCAAATCAATGCACACATATAATCAATGAAATTTATATTTCTATCCTTAAGTAAAAATGTTTTAGATGAAGGGTTGAGAACCTCTTCAAATGACATAAAAAATGGTGAGATATAGAGTGATAAGTGTTTAAGGGACCTAAAAAATGAGATCAATCTCACTTATACACTGATGCACAATCAAATACACACTATTATTCTTTCTAAAAAACTCTAATTTAGAACAAAAAATCCTTTATTAATAAATGGTCCAGCTTACAATTTCTTCCAACTTCTAATAATTTCCAAAAATGGATTGATTAATCTAATAAATATGTCAAAAAACCCAAAATAGCTTTAAGTGGAGTTCAAAAAGGGAAAGGGCTAGTCTTGGTTGACTAACTCAAGACTTAACACCTTTTACAATGTTTAAAATATTCAAAAAAATATTTTCCTTGACAAAATTTGCATTCCTCTCCAAACATTGGCATAGGAATATGGTGGTTGGCCCATTTCAAAAGTCATTATCATTAATATAATCATTAAATTTCTAAAAATCACCAGACATGCATGAATCTTCAAGGTTGGTGTAGAAGTTTGGAGTCAGGCCCAAGTTTGACAAGTCAAACTCTTACATGGAATTCTATGCCAAAATCCAACGAAGGGAACTCCACTTAATTTTTTTAAAATATGATTTGGAGAAAGAGAAATTCCTCCTTTCCATGGAAACCAAAAGCAGATGTGGCACTTGATAAAAAATCAACTGGAGCTCAAACTAGTCAACCTCAATTAGCCTTCCTTTACATGAGAATGATTTTTAAGGATTAAAAAAATAAAAAAATATTATCAAAAAATATTAAAGTGGTGTAGAACTCAAAATAAAACTCTTTAAACAACCATACAGTACCAAACTCAAACTTGGTTACTTGATCAATTAAGTCAAATTGACTAGTGAAGCCAAATGAGCCCATTTTGCAAACTTGGACACCATGAAACCTGAAAAAATAAGCCATGAAACCTGAAAAAACAACAAATTACACCAAAAAAATATTTCTTCATCATCAGAATTATTATTTTGATGAGAAAATTTTTTCCAATTAGTCAACATGCTTGACTAGGCCGATTTTACACAAATTTCTAAAAGAATTACTATTTTTATTGAGCTAATAGGAGCACCTCATGGATGATTTCTGACCAAATGAAGATTTAAAGATGAATAAAAAGTTATAAGCTTCAAGATCCAATTATTATATTCTATTAAATTACCATGTACTTCAATCTACATAATTTTTTACACAAAAAATGTGTTTTATGCCCTCATCTGTATAGCTCCATGCATAAAAAATACATTTATGGAATCCTCTTGGATTTTACTAGACATTTATGGAATCCCATGTAAAAGATATGAAAAATTACCATGTAAATGAAGTTTGCCTATCAAAAATTGACTACATTCTGAGCTACCTATGCTCTTAATGATTGTTCATAAATCACAACCTCTTAAATGATCTCAATTATTCATTAATTATAATTTAATATGGGTCCTCAAAACATACTAAGATCATTCATCCAAGATCCACACATGGTGAACAAAATGAGCGTTTGAATAGGTGGCTTAGAAGGGTGCCAAGAATTGCAAAAAGTGAAAAACTTCACCAAGATAAAAATTACTCTTCCCTTGCTTAAAAAATCTTTAAAACATCATTATTATACCTAAAACATGTGGCCTACAAAAAATTTCCAAAGACAGATTTAGAGGAGAAGCAATTGGAAAGAATGGAGACTTCTTTGATGTGGAACAGATAAAAGGAATTTGGCAAGATGTGCTATGATGTATCCGTGAGTACTTTATCCTTGATGGTAGGAATAAAAGAGTTCATAAATTTCATTTTGTATTTCTCAACCACTTTAGGTACAAGGATAGAATTTCTTTCCCTTTCTATCTGCATTTTTCATTGTTTCAAAGTCTGTATGCCCATAGGAAGGAGTCTCGCCCCATTTTACATGAAGGTTTGATACTTCTCATAGAGGGTTTTTGTAAAAATAAATCCATAGCTTCGATTCCTTCTTCTGACAAACATAAGGGTTCTTAGTCTAAAAAGTGTAAGAAGGATAAGAATGTTAATGGGATAGAAAAGGAAAAACCAAAACCCTCTAGTTCTCAAAAACAAATTGTAGAAGAGGTATCTGAGTCGAAGAGTACTGAAAGCCCTGAGAAGGATGTCCTGGAGGAAGAGGAAGGGACGGATATTGGGGGCAATTCTAATAATGAGGGTAATTAGACTATATTCAGGGGAGGTGTTAAAGACAAAGATAACTTAATTGATGATCTAGTTTCTATGAGAGAGGAGGATCACATGGTTTTGGCTTCTATTCATGCTATGGAGACTATGGGACAAGAAAAGGAGGACCCTGTTTAGCATGAAGACCCTGTTGAGACTAGAGAGGAGGAACTGATGGATAGGGAGGAAAAAATTAAAAAGGTTGATTCCCCTCCACATGAGATTACAGAAGACATTTGTGACTCTCTGTAGAGGGAAACCAAGTTTTCCTTCCTGCATTCTACCAAGTTCAATGCTGATTCGATTCTCCAAGTTAATTCTTGGATTTATAATGAAATAATGGGGTTGAAGAAGAAAGTGGAAACAATGCAACACAATCAGGATGTTGATCGGGCCATAATCAACCACTTGGAGGAGCAAATGGGAGATATCCTAGAAAAAATTAAAGATTATGAGCATAATCTTAGAATGCTCATCAAGGAAAGTGGAACAAAGATGGAGCAGGTAACATCAAGCATCTGTGCTGCTGCAACTATCCTTGGTAAAAGAGTAAATGAAGAAACAATATCCTTGGAGGGTCTAAGTAAGAGGACAAGGTAGAGTTTGAGGAAGAAAGACTTGCAAGCTGCTGCTACTTCAGCTGTTGACTCTATCCAGGATACTGCTATGATTGGGAAGGAGGCTGTCAAGATGATCATGGAACTGCAATAGAAACTTAGGGTCTTCTTTGTTGGTTTTGTTCATGTTCAGGTCCTTATTGCTAGTTGTTGTAACTGGTTCTTGTTTTTGGTCTTGTGTTTTGGTTCTTGGTCTTTAACTCTATTTGAGCTTCCAGGTCCTTTTAAAACCTGAGTACTTTTATTGGACTATGATTGTGGTTTCAGGTCCCTATAAAACCTGATTTTGATGTTGCTCTTCAATAGGTTTCAGGATTGCTTTTCCTGGTGGTTGTTAATGCTTTTTCTTTTTTGATTCTATTTAGGGTGTCGGGGTCCCTTCAAAACCTTCTTTTACCATAATCTAAAACATGCTATTAAAACACTTTGAAAGTCATTTTTCCATGAAAATTCCAAAAATGCCTTTTCAGCCTAAGTACGCATTTCCTTACAAAACACTGTGTGAGAATGGTTTACATAAAAATTTGAGATTTTAAACTATTTATAGGTCTTATTATGATGTAAAGACATCATAACATGCTTATAAATCCTTTACTTGACACTAAAATCTTTTGAGGCACTCTGAGATGAAGCATGCTCTAATGGTGACCTCAATTAAATACACTGAGGTCTAAGACAAAACAAAAAATATGTGTACTTACCCAATGGATATGAAATTTGGTATAATGGGTCACCAACTCATTATGACATTTTGTAAAATATTTGAGGTCTTAACTAAACCTATAGCTCCTAGAATCTTTAATTCCATCTAAATTTTAACCTTTGTGCATGGACTGTATACATTTTTGTCTAATTTTTGATGTTATGAAGGTGAATTTCATGTATTTGGAGGCTATAAAAGTCAAAATAATCCTTATTGGGCTCAATATTCTCTTTAAGAGTTTGTAAAACTCTTCTACCCCTAGTTTCAAGTAGGATAAGACCTCTAAACAAGGCATTTAGGCATAAAATGACCATGTTTTACTATTACAGATGGATATTAATCAGGTTTGAACATGTATAGTGGTATTAATCCACATTATATGATTTTTAAACTTTTTTATACCAATTTATATCTCTCCACACATCTTCCTGAAAGCAATTTGAAAACAAACCCAAGCATTATAGGCCTCACACACTAAGCATAAGGTATATACAATGCACTTTTATTGTGTACCTTTACTCTTGAATTGGATTTGTTTAATTATATTTTATGAAGGTATTGATTATAGACTATCATTAACCTACATAGGGTACACATTAAAAACTCCCTCGCTTATGCTTGCTTCAAAAGACTATGTTTATAATGCCACATTTATACAAACCAAATACAAGATTTAGACTTTGAGGAGGTCAAAGGTGAGGTATAGGATCCTATGATGATTCAAAATTCTCAATAGGTTTCAAAGCAAACATGAAACCTCAAACCTTCTCTCTTGATGACTTCTACATTTAATCTTATATGGATAAACTATGCTTAAGAAGGATTAAAGTTTGTTGGAGTTGTAGGATACCTTAGGATTCCATCTTACCATAATACAACTTCAAAATTTCCCCAAAATTGATTTTATGAGATGATATCCTTAGTTCTCATTGTGTCTTTATTGTTTATATAACTTCCTTTCATGTTATATTCCTTCCTACTACCAAATAAACCCTGACATAGTCATAATACAGGCATGTAGTATGCTTTAGACTATAGGTGCTCTTTGTTAGATCTCCTTAAAAGGACAAATAATCTCCTTCAATTTTTTACTAATCAAATACTTGAATAAATTTTTTTACTAAACTAAAACTTCACCTAAACCATACCCTTTCTTTAGTCATAGTCCTTATGTTAAGCTTGACTATGACTTATGTTTGCTAGCCCTTGTATAGATAGAGTATGATCCTTAGCAAGGACTATAGGTTTTGAAAGTAGGTTGGAGCATGGTTTGGGACTATCTATACATTGATAAAATAACTGATAACAATATGAAAACACTCCACCAATCTTTGTTTCTTTAAAAATCATAAATCCTCCTTGTTAGGTCTCTTTGCTACCAAAACCCTACCTAGTTGTAGGTGATCATTATGAATTATGCCAACATTCAAGGGAAAAACCTAACTTCAACTCCATGATGACTTTCTCTTGTGTCCTTCTCATGATCCAAAATGCTTATTATCACTAAAACTTGATGGAGATCCTCCCTTCATGACCAGCATATAACATCTTTGTGACCACACTTGACTGTAAAGTCTTGCTGGCAGTGATCATCCATGAGTGTAGATTGCTTTTCAAACATATATTATCCTCATTTGAATTTTAATATTCTTGTGATGGCCTTACCACTGGTTATTATTTCATTATATTCCACATTTATGGCTTTCACAACTCACAATTGAAGAATACTTATGTTTCTTTGAAGGCTTATTGATGATCAAATTCTAGCCAATATGGATAGATCTATACAAGCCTATAGGGTATATGAGGAAAGGTGAATGCATGTTTACAAGTGCTTGGAGAACTTTGGATCCTGATTATATTACCTCTCTATATTTTCCTTGATGGTCCTTATACACTTTATGAAATATTTTGAGTTAGATCCCTCCCTTGATGTTTAAGGTTCTTTAATCCCATATGGTTGTAGGTGAAATGATCACATGTGAGTGACCCTGGCTTGAGTATTTTTTAGATATCCATAAATTTTTAAAGCACATAAATTCTTGCCTCCTTGATTTCCTAACCATGAGATTTGATTTAGAAATATTTAACTTTTAAATCAATCTCCTTCGGCCCATAAATATACTTCAAATCATATGATGGCTATAAATGTTATTTGAAAGGCACTTGATAATGTTTTAGTATACATTGGAGCATATAATTTTAAAATAGTCTTTAAAAATCCTTATGAAAATTGTTATCATGACAAGACATTATGACCCTCCCTAAAACCATAACACTCATAGCCCTGTATATCACTTGACTATGGTTTTGCCCTTAAGGTAGATATAGATGAATATGGTTTGGTTGTAGGTTAGCATCTTATCTCTTAAATATATTAAGGTGGTACCTTCCTTGTATTATATCTCCATATGTAAAAAAATAAACCTCATTCCTTCCAAATACTCCATGAAGTTTGAAAGTCCCTAAAACTATCAGACATGCCCTTTTTGGTAAAAGACAGGCATATAGGGTGACCTCAATAGGTAGATAACTACCACCATTGATAGAATATGATTTGATATTACTTTAAATCTTATCTTTATCAAATGGTAAGTCTTGAAACATGATATTTCATTAGTAGAATAAAATAAAAGACACTGACATTAACCATGAAAATCTCTTGATGACAAAAACCCTGCCCTAGATGGATAAGTTCTGTCTAGGCCTATAGAGTGTTTATTTAGTGTCTCTTATTAGCTCCATCAAGAATCATATGGATTATAGGGTCTCCTTCAAACTTGTCAATCACATTCTCAATATTTAAGCCTTTTTGAAATGATCAAAAACTTTCAAACCCTCAAAACATCCCTATAGTATCAATGACCTACTTGCTTTGACTTCTTCAAAGTGGCATCTATAGGTCCTTCTTTTGATTACAAATTGATGACACTTTGACTAGAACCTTACACACATGACCCTCATCTTAGAAGAATATGATAATTTCTTACCCTAAGGATTGATTGATGCTACATAAATTTAAGAAGATCCCCCTTACCTTGATGCTTTATTGAACCATATGACCACACCTTGAGTTTATAACCTTCTGAGAGTATTCCCTTCTAACTATGTTATGATGCTTCAATTGACCTATCACTTTCTTGCTCATGTTTATGTTGATCTTGAAACTACATTAGCTCTTTTGGGATGAAATAGGGTGTTGAGGATGGGATGAAGGGTGATAGGATTAAGGAAGGTGAAAAATGGGGAAATCATGATAAGTAGTGAAAATGGAGAAAAAAATAGTGATAATGGATGTGGTAGAGAGTGAGATGGGGATGGAAAGGATATAGGTGGAAAAGGGGCATAGAAACTAGAATATGGATTCATAAGCAAACATGGCATATAATCATCCAAAAACATGAATTTGGAAGCCATTATATAGTATTTGAAACGTGGTTTTCTCAAAAAACCTAAAATATACAAAAATTCCTTATACTATGCTAAATTAACTCAATTGAGACAATAGAACACATATAAAATATGTTTCCTTAGACATAAATATTGGAGAAAATATGATGATTATGCTTGAAAATCATGCAAACTTGATGAAAACCATAAAAACACCAACTCTTGAAAATTCAAGCTAAAACTTTTCTTTGGACCATACAATTCCTCTTTGTAAGCTCATACTACTCTTTCTTTAATTGGTTGAGTTTGAGGCCTTTATTTGAACTTAAAAAGAATGGATAACACCTTAATAATTCCATGGAAGGTTAGAAAAAGTCCTCAAAAATTTATAATGATTCTAATTTTCTAAAAAATCTGCCCAGGTGAAGAGAAATTGAAGAAAAAGAACAACCTTTCTAGTTGTTATGTAGTAGAATTTGACCTGACTTCAACTAGATGGTTCTTGAGAATGGAGAATATAATTGAGAAACTATTTAAATTTTTAGGAATACCTATATGTCTAGTTTCTTCACCTCAAATTTGAGCTCTGTACCTTGTTACAAAAGGTCATACCATTAAGAAAACAATAAGCATGTCACTCTATGTCAACAAATAGAAAAGTAAAAGAAGGCTGGAGAAGGGCATGTATGGCCACAAAACACCATGAAATTGTTGATGAAGCCTAGATATAACCTATAAATTACTTTCCTACATTGAAATGTATGGATTCCATATTATTTCTTGTAAATGAGTGAAAAAAGCTATGTTTTTCCCTTTAAAGCCAATTTCTCATTCTCCTCCACTTTGAATGGAACATTAGAGAAGGAATTAGTGGCTCTCATACAAAATTTTATAATTTTGACCCTTTTTAATCAGCAATTGGCATGTGGGAAGTGAATTTGGGCCTTACTTGGATATTAAAACATACCAAATGAACTTTATATGAATTGAAACTTAGGTATTAGGATATTTTGACACTTTTAAACATATTTCAATCTCTTTTAGAATAATTTGATAACTCTTGATATTATTTTTGACACTTTTTACCCCATTTTGGACATTTTTTATCCCAAATTTTCACTTTTAGACTATAATTCACTAGTTTGACCAATTGTATAGGGAAATTGACCAATCTATGGAAAGTTTTGAATAATAGGGGTAATAATTTGGCCTTAATCGGATAAATTACTAATAATTTTGATGAATTTTGGGGTCTAACTAGCTTGTTGGTTAAAAGAACTTAGAACTCTGGTAAGGATAGACAAATATAAACACTAAAATTGGGAAAGCTAGAGACCAAAACACAAAAAGAGAATCTAACTCAACAATAAAAATATGTGCACTTAGAGGAAGGGACACAAAAATACTAAAATTAAAAATAAATACTATTGAAATTATGTGCGGAAAAGCACTTAGAGGAATAAAACTATGACTATGTACAAAGGAGTGATTCTCCTAATAGTAGTATTTAAGAAACATCCCATTCATAGGAATAGGAAGTTATTTTCCACTCAAAATAGATAATTAAAAACAAATTTTCTTCTTAAAATCAATGATAATATAAGGTCCACTCCAAAGGCTATCAACTTTGGAGTGCTTACTTGGCTTTGCATACTCTTCATCCCATTTGAGAACTATATCTCCTTTCTAAAATGTTTTTGATGAAGATATATTGTCAAATGTCTTCTTAACTTGTTGATGATTTGACCACATGATATGCATAACATCATCTATTATCTCTTATAATTCTCTCAATTCATTCATTCTTACCTCCATTGCATAATTTTACAGAAGCTCTAGTTGGTGTGTAAGCTCCAAAGCTAGAAGCTTCAATGAGATAGGTAGCCACGCTTCTCTTCCATAAAATAGGATATAAGGTGAATATGGATTTCTTAGGGGTGATCCTATCAGCCCATAAATTATTCTTCAACTTTGTATGCCAAGATCTCAGATTATCCTCTATTATTCTTTTGATGATCTAAATTAGGTTCTTGTTAGTGGACTCAGATAGTCCATTATAATATGGATAGTAATTGGATGGATATTTAAAATAAATAACATGTTTAATATCCCATTAACATACCTTTATGCTAATATATTCCAAAGAATTATCTGATATGATAGTAGAAGGTGCTCCAAAATGAGTGACTAGACTCTCATAGAACTGAAGCACATAGTTCTCATTTGCCTCTTTCAAAGGCACTACTTCCACCCACCTAGTGAAATAGTTTTTAGCTGTAAAGACCCATTTATTACCAAAACTAGATGGAGGATTAATCATTATAATTAAATCTAAACACTATTGCATGAAAGGCTGCTCAACCTAAATTGGCTTTAGTGGCATAGTAGCTATTTTCTATTTTCCCTACAAACATTGCACACTTTGAATATTTCCTAACCCATGCATGTGCATCTATAAATAAATTAGGCAAAAAATAATCATCTATAATTATTTTTTTAGCTATGGTCTTGGCTACAAAATGACCTCCCTAAGGACTATCATGAAATTGCTCAAAAAGCTTGTCAAATTGACTAGTTTCAACACACCTTATAAGCATACCTCCAATGTCTTTTTTGAAAATTACTCCATCAATAAGAATATATAGTACTTATTGAATCCTAAAGTGTCTTTTTTTTGATGCATTAAAACCCCTTGGACATTCTCTATTTTGAATAAATCTATCAATATTTTGTGTCTAGCTTATGGGAGGTGTATTTTCAGCTTCATGCTGAGTGTCCTAAATTGTCAAAATTACTTCTTTTTCTTCTTTTACATCTTCTAAAATATGTTCACATAATCATTTTCCTTATACCATATTTGTAACTTTTAATTCAATTTCATGTTTCATGCACTTTGTGACCCATCCAACTCTCTTTTCACTAAGGTCTCTGTTGAGAATGAAGTCCTTCACACTTGGATGAGCAACCATTAGTATAATCTTGTTATTTGAAACCAAATGTCTAAATTTATTTATATATTTTATAATGGTAATAACGTTATTTTATAAAAAATAATATCTTTCCTCATAACCTTCTAAATATTAACTAACAAAAATAATGGGCTATTCCAAACCTTCATCATTTTACTGCATAAGCATGGCTGAAATAGTACTAGAAGTAGAGAAAACATACAAAAAGAAATCCTTACTAAAATACAGATTGAGAAAATTAAGAGATTGGATGATTACTTCTTTTATATATTCAAAACTTCTTTTACCTTATTTACTCGAAGTAAACTCTTGATGTTTCTTAAGCATTTGAGTATGTGGCTTTACTAATTCTAAAAAACCAAGAATGAATCTTCTGATAAAGTTAATCTTACCGAAGAATCTCTACAATCCTTTTTTTTGTTTATTCAATGATATAGAAAGTATTAACTCTATTCTTTTTGGATCAATGGAAAGACCAGCTATTGAAACCACATGTCCAAAAAGTCTTCCTTTGTGCACTAAAAAAATGCATTTATTTGGATTCAAAGGAACTCTAAATTCTCTACATCTATCAAAAAAATATTTAAATATGTTAGATGATCATTATAATCCTTTGAAAATAATATAATTTCATCAAGATATACTAAAACCATTTCACTCAAAAGACCATGAAAAATAACATCCATTACCCTTTGAAATGTAGTTGTAGCATTGGAGAGTCCAAAAGGCATTTTCTTGAAAGAAAAGGACCCCATTTGGTGGTGAAAGTTTTTTTATACTGATCTTTCTCGTTCACCAATATTGTTTTATATCCTATGTACCCACCTAATAAATAAAACATCTATGAACCTAAAACTCTACAAGATTTGATCCATTGAAGGAAGTGGATAGTGATCTTTCAACAATACTCTATTGAAATCTTTAAAATCAACACAAAGTCTTATCTCTCCATTATTTTCCTTACTGGAACAGGATTTTATACCCATGTTGAATGATTAATATGAAAAATAATACGTGATTCAATCAACTTTGTATGTTCTTTCCTCATGATAATCTCAACCTTGGGGTTGATTGACATTTGATTTTGTCTTACCGATTTTGCATCTTGTTCCAATTTAATAGTATTTTGTGATAATATATGATAAAAACCTTTAAAATCATGGTATTTCCAATTAAAATCATCCATAAAATCTTGACATAATGAAATGAAAGCTACTCTCTCAGAATCAATGTTCCCTTTACTCAACTTGAGTTACTGACCTTCAACTATGCTAATTAACTCATAATGTTATTTCTTTGAATAAATACTCACTTTGTCTTTTCTTAGCTGATCATCTTCATTGAAAATTATTTCTTAAGTTACCAACTTTTAGTCATCTTGTTTGATTTTAATTACACAATCTAATTTTCGTATTGATCCTACAATTTGTCATGATTCCTTTAGTAAAACTTTGCCTCATTCTATAGAAAATATGCTATTTACTTGTCATAATCATAAACTTGCCAACTTACATAATTATTTGGGACTAAATGCCTGTATAAAAACTTGGTTTAGGTCTAATTTTTATTGTCCTTAATCTGATACAAAATATCATATTGCGCTCCTATGGTAGCAAGTCTATGAGCATATTGATTTGCTCCTCTAGGAATAGAGTGAATATCAAATAAAATAAAATATTCCATGAGATCCCAAAATCTATGTTTGTAGGCCTTCAAAAGAGGATTATTTTCTACAATTAAAACTATAACTTTTTGGACTACCAATTCACTATCACCTTTCACTTGCAAGAGCTTAATATCCCTCTTTCTAGCTCACTGAAGACCATAAATAAGAGCTTCATATTATATAGTATTAGAAGTAAAACTAAATTTAAATATAATATAGCAATAATACATTTGATTTTTTGGTGAACCAAAATTACACCAGCCCCACTACCATGCTTTTCTCTGATCCATCAAAGAATAGATTCGAAACTCCTTGATCTTGCATTGAGCTAGTGAGACTAGGAAATAAGTCACCTTCTTCATGCATACAGTAAACTCCAAAACTAACCCCTTCAATAATTTTGTATTGATCATGTTTAATATAATCAGTAGGCCAATCATAAAAGATAATATCTAGAATGCCTTCAAGATGCTTATAAGGCTCTTCATCAATGGTGTTATCATCTTCTTCTGAAATATTAAAATTCACATTTGACATATTTGGCATATATGGCTCGAGATGAAATCTAGAAATAGGATCTAATATAATAGTTAATTTGGTTCAATAATTGGTTCTAAAAAGCATGTATGACCAATCTAAATAAAGGTAACCTCCTATTTTGGTAGTGAAATATCTAGATAGGCATAGTGTAAAATATGGAGGTAGATCAAAAAAAACACCATCCTTTAAAATAGTGAAATTTGGACAAGCAGAAAATATAATTTTTAGATATTTCAACACACCTATAGTCTAGGTAGGAGACCCATATAATTTCAATACACCTTTCTCATGTTGTTCATACTACAATCCTAACTTATTAGCCATTGATTTGGGCATGATATAAGTATAAGTCCCAATATCAATCATATAGTTATAAACTAGATAATCTCTAATGATAATAGAAATGCAAAATGGAGGAGGTTTAGTCAACTTACGAGGTTAAGACTCAAAAAATAGATTATAATTAGTTAGGAAAACACCTGGTATTTATTTTTTAGGTGACTTCTTAGAGATAGTGAGTTTTGAAATTTCCTCTTGAAAGTACTCCTTTTATGTTGAGATTAGTAGAGTATCCCACATTGAAATTGATATTGTAGTTTTATTCATATGATCCACAATACTGAGTGGAAAAGTGGCTATCTTTAACTATTATTTAGGAGAAAAAGGAGATTCAAATATTTTTTAAATTAAGGAATATAAGGACCTTTCACATTATTTTATTTTGGATCATGGACTTATTGATTTAAACTTTTCTAAGGCAGCTCATGTGTAGTTATCTTTTATTGTGGCTGAGAAGAAGAAGGGGCTGCCCTTTCAGGACTTGAACCTTCTTCGATTTCCATTTTCTTAGATCTAGTATGGGCTAAAATTGAATTATCAAAATTAGGTAAATATTGACTTTGATTTGTAGCTAAGTGATCAAAAGAAATCTCATGTTCTTGGAAGTTCACAAATGTAGTTTTAGTAGGTGCCTTACCACTACCTTTTCCTTATTGATTTGGCACTTCTATTTTAGTGAATGAAGGAATATCTCCATAGGGTAGAGAGGATTAATTATTATAAGGTGGATGATTTTAAAATGAAGGAAGAACTAAATTTTTTTACATGAAATATTGATGAGAACTCTCACTAGTTAGAGCCATCGCCATGTTGTTTGATTGATCCCATTGACTGTTCCATTGTCCTTATTGATTATAATTGCTCTAATTTGGTACTCCATCTCTTGAATTCCTTAGATAATTAGGAATATATTTCCTTGATTGAGAATTATGCCCTTAACTCTACTAATTGGATTGATAAGATGGCCTATTAGATTGATAATTCTGATTAGTATTCTAATAAGGCCTATATGGTGGAGCTTGTTGCCTCTCAATTGAAACTAATTTGTTATTTTTATCCTTAATAAGAATCTCTATCTTCCCCAATATGTAATTTTGATCACCTTATGTTTTGTGGAACTTTTATGACTCTAGAATTGGAGTAATAGTTGGAGCAAGAGGATTAATCTCTAGAAAAGAGGCATTAGAGGTCTTGGAGATAACTTGCCTACTTCTATAAGGCAATTTTTAGTCTTTATTTCTACTTCAAAAGTTTTAGGAAAAGTATTACCTCCCATGGATTAGATCATTATATCTACATATAAATTAAGAGCCTTTAAATAGTTCAGAAAAGCATAGTTGGGTGTAGGCTTGATCACTACTAGAATTATGTCCCAAGTCTTCTAGAATATCTAATTAAAATCTACCATGAACTTATGATTGAATATCTTAATTTTTGTAAGCTTCTCCACAAGTAAAATAAGATCACTTTTGTCTTCAAAATATTTTCACAAAATTTCTCCAAATTCATCCTAGTTGTTTATTGATGTAAGAGCTAAACCTCTATACCCCTGAAGTGCTTTCCCTTTGAAAGAAGTTGCCAACAACCTCATTGCTACATTTTCCTATGTCACATGATGCACTGAAAAAATACTAGAAATATCTATACTATATTTTATAATATTTTTTAAATTTTATCCTATAAAATATGGAAAAGCCTTTAGATCTAAAACCAAAATATCATCCCATTGATTGAGATTTAGAGGACTACCACAATTTAATACAACAAAATCCTATCTTCTAGGAAGAACCATCTGAGAAATATGATTTAAAAAAATATTTGGATAAATAATATTGGCTTGAATAGGATTATTTTATGTAATAATAAGGGAAAAAGAAGGTGTATGGTTTGGATTTGGATGAGAAGCTTTCTTCTTCTGTTGCTGGTAAGATAGTTTAGAGAAATTTTTTTCTTTCCCTTTTACAGATGATCTTGTGACAACTCTTGGTGGCATGAAAAATATACAGATCTAAAAATAAAATCTATAAATGAATTTAATACTTAGATACATAGATAATAATTCAAAAATGTGAATAAGTGTCCCATCTAGTGTGCCCAAAACTATTATCACTTTAGAAAACACCCTACTTGAATATGTGCAAGCACACTCTCTCTCCAGTTGATACAATTATATCTTCTTAGATTATGGGTGATTCTATACTAAGAAGAACCTCTAGAGAGGGATGATTCCCTTAATATTTTTCAATAAATTTGACTACTGTGATTTATTTTTATGATTTTTGGGTGAAAATGGGAAGAGGAAATTTAAATAAATTCTAAATAAAATGAGGTGATACACTTGGATTATCCAAATCCTTTAAAGTTACTGAAATCAATGCGCATATATAATCAATGAAATTTATATTTCTATCCTTAATTAAAAAAAAATTAGATGAAGGGTTTAAAACCTCTTTAAATTACCTACAAAATAGTGAGATAGAGAGAGATAGGTGAGGAAGGGACCTAAAAAAAGGAGATAAATCTCACTTATATGCTGATGCATAATCAAATACACACTATTCTTCTTTCTAAAAAAGTTTGATTCATAACAAAAACTCCTTTATTGATAAATTGTCCAACTTACATTTTCTTCTAATTTCCAAGAATTTCCAAAAAATGGATTGATTAAGACAATAAATATGTCACAAACCCTAAAATAACACTAATAAGAGTTTTAAAAGGGAAAGGGTTAGTCTTGGTTGCCTAACTCAAGACTTAACACCTTTTATAATGTTTAAAATATTTAATGAAAGCTTTTCATTCACAAATTTTGCATTCCTCTCCAAACTTTGGCATATGAATATGGTGGTGGGCCCATTTAAAAAGTCATTATCATTATTATAATCATTAAATTCTCCAAAAATCACCAAACATTCATGAATATTCAAGGTTGGTGTAGAAGTTTGGAGGTGGGCCCAAGTTTGACAAGTGAAACTCTTGTATGGAATGCTACACCAAAATACAAATAAGGGAACTCCACTTAATTCTTTTTAAATCTGATTTGGATAGAGATAAAGTCCTTTGCATGGAAACCAAGAGTGGATGTGGCACTTGACAAATAATCAACTAGAGCTCAAACTAGTCAACCTCAATTAGCCTTCCTTTGCATGAGAATGATTTTGAAGGATTAAAAAATAAAAAAATCTTTTCAAAAAAATATTAAATTGGCATATAACTCAAAATGGAACTCTTTGAACAACCATCCAATGCCAAACTCAAACTTGGCTACATGATCAATTAAGTCAAATTGACTAGTTAAGCCAAATAAGTCCATTTTACAAACTTAGACAACATGAAACCTATAAAACAATCCATGAAACCTGAAAAAACAACAAATTACACCTTAAAAATAATTCTTCATCATCAAAATTATGATTTTGACTAGAAAAAATTTGCCAATTAGTCAACATTCTTGACTAGGCCAATTTTGCACAAATTTCCAACTAAATGGTCATTTTTCCTGAGCTGATTAGAGAACCTCAGGGATGATTTTTGACCAAATTAAGAATTAAATATGAATAACAAGTTATAATATTTTATATACAACTATTAGATTTTGTTAAATTTTTGAGTACTTCATCTACATGCTTTTTTTCATAATAAATGTGTTTTTTGACCTCATTTGTATAGATCCATGCATAAAAAAATATTTATAGAATCCTCTCAGAGTGTACTATATGTTTTAAAAAAAATTAGGCTGATTCATGGTTATTTGATTGTATTAAAATCTATTTTTCTCAAAACTAGTTTTTAAGGTTCCTATGAAGGTTTTGAAGCTAGAACTTTGAACTGATAATCCATTACGTAAAAATATAAAAATATTGAAACACTTCCATTTATGTGTATCATGTTTACCTCTATGACATCCCTATAAATATTATACTCCCATGTGAAATATATGAAAAATTATCACGTGAATGAAGTCTACCTATGGGAAATTGACTGCATTCTGAACTACCTATGCTTTTAGTGATTATTCATAAATAAAATCCCATTAAATAATATAAATTATTCATTAATTATATTTTCATAGGTTTACTCAAAACATACTAATAACATTCATCCTGAATACACATATGGTGAACAAAATGAGCATCTAAATAAGTGGCTTAGAAGGGTGCCTAGAACTGCAAAAAGTGAAAAAAATCATCAAGATGAACATTTCTCATCCCTTGCCAAAAAAATATTTAAATAATAATTATGGTACCTTTAAAATTCTATCAAAACACTCTAAAATTCATTTTTCTATGAAATGTCCAAAAATGCCTTTTTGGCCTAAGTGCATGTTTATTTGCAAAACACTATGTGAGCATGGTTTGCATAAAAATTGGATCTATTACAATATATATATATATATATATATATATATATATGTCTTATTATTATTTGGAAACATCATACAATTACTATTAATCCTTTACTTGGCACTCAAATCTTTCGAGGCACTCTGAGATGAAGCATGTTCCAATGGTGACCTCAATTGAATAGGCTGAGGTTTGAGACAAAAAAGAGAATATGTGAACTTACCTAATGGATATAAAAAAAATTATTATCTTTCAAAAACTCATGATTATCCTTTTTATAAAATTTTATTTCTTAACTCCACCTATAGCTCCTACAATCTTCAATTTTCTCAAAATTTTGACCTCCGTGAATGGATTATCTGCATTTTTTACTAAGTTTTGATGTTCTCAAGGTGAATTTAATGTATTTTTAGGATATAAAGGTAAAAATATTGCTTATTTATCTAAATATTCTCTTTAATACTATTTCAAATACCTCTACCCCTATTTTCAAGCATGATAAGACCTCCAAACAAGGCATTTAGGAAGAAAAATGACCATGTTTTTCTATTACAAATGGATATTAATTATTTTTGAACATGTATAGTGGTATTAATAATCATTAGATTATTTTTAAACTTTTTTATAACAATTTATATCTCTCCACAAATCTTCTTGAAAGAAATTTGAAAATAAATGCAAACATTATAGGCCTCAACACTGAGCACAAGGTATATACAATACACCTGTACTGTGCACCTTTAATATTGAATTGGCATTATTTTATAAAATTTTATGAAGGTCTTGATTTTAAATTGACATCCATTAGAAACTCCTTGGCTTATTTTTTCTTCAAAAGACTATGTTTGTAATGCCACATCTGTATAGACCAAATACAAGATGTAGACTTTGAGGAGGTGAAAGGTGAGGTATAGGATCCTATGATGATTCAAAAGTCTCAATAGGTTTCAAAGTAAACATGAAACCTCAAACCTTCTCCCCTAATGACTCCTACATCCAATTTTCTATGGATAAAATGTGCTTAAGAAGGATTGAAATTTATTAGAGTTGTAGGATACCTTAAGATTCCATCTTGCCATAATACAACTTTAAGCTTTCCCAAAAATTGATTTCATGAGATGCTAGTATTACTAATTATTGTGTTTTGATGTTTTATATAACTTATTTTCATGTAAAATTACTTCCTAATACCAAATAAACCTTATCACAATCATAATATAGGCATGTAGTATGCTTTAGATTGTAGGTGCTCTTTTTTAGATCCCCTTGAAAGGATAAAGACTCTCCTTGTATTTGTTACTAATCCACTACTTGAAGACCTTTGTTTATTAAATTAAAACATCACCTAAACCATACTCTTTGTTAGTCATAGTCCTTGTGTTAAGCTTGACTATGATTTATGCTTTCTAGCGCTTGTGCATATAGAGTATGATCATTAAGAAGGATTGTAGGGTTTGAATGTAGATTCGATCATGGTTTGGGACTTTCTATAGATTTATAAAAAAACTAATAACAAGATGAAAACCCTCCACCTATCTCATTTTATTTAAAAATAAAAAATCCTCCTTACTAGGTCTCTTTGCTAGCAAAACCCTACCTGGCTGTAGGTGATCATCATGAATTGTGCCAACATTCAAGGGAAAAACATACCTTCAACTCCATGATGAATTTATCTTGTGTCCTTCTCATGATCCAAAGTTCTTATTGTCACTAAAACTTGATGGAGATCCTCCTTGCATGACCAGCTTATAACATCTTTGTGACCACACTTGACTGTAAAGTCTTATTGACAGTGATCATCCATGATTATAGATTATTTTTCAACTATGTATTATCCTCCTTTGAATTTTAATATTCTTGTGATGACCTTACCACTGGTGTTTTTTGTGTTACATGCCACATTGATGGATTCACATCTCACAATTTAGGAATACTTATGCTTTTTTTAAGGCTTATTGATGATCAAATTATAGCCAATGTGGATACATCTATATAGGCTTATAGGGTATATGAGGAAAGGTGAATGAATGTTTATAAGTGCTTGGATAACTTTGGATCTTGATTAGATCACCTCTCTATATTTTCCTTGATGGTCCTTAAACACTTTATGAAAGCTTTTGAGTTAGATCCCTCCCTTGATTTTTGAGGTTCTTTAATCCCATATGGCTGTAGGTGAAATTAGCATGTGTGAGTGACCCTAGCATAAGTATTTTTCAGATATCCATGAATTTTTAAAGCACATACATTATTCCCTCCATAATTTAATAACCATGAGATTTGATTTATAAATCTTTAATCTTCAAATCATATGATGGTTTTAAATGTTATTTGAAAGGCACTTGATAGGTTTTTAGTATGTATTGGAGCATTTAATTTGAGAAAGGTATTTGACAATCCTTATAAAAATTGTTATCATGACAAGATATTTTGACTCTCCCTAAAACCATAAAACTCATAACCTTGTATATCACTTGACTATGGTTTTTCCCTTAAGGCAGCTATAGATGAATATGGTTTGGCTATAGGTTAGCATCTTGTCTCTTAAATCCCTTAAGGTGGTACCTTCCATTTATTGTAGCTCCATATGTAAAAAATGAAAACCTCATACCTTCCTAAGACTCCATGAAGCTTGAAAGTCCTTAAAACTATTAGATAGGCCATTTTTTGTAAAATACATGCCTGTAGGGTGCCCTCAATAGGTAGGTAATTGTCACCATTGATAAAATATGATTTGATATTACTTTGAAACTTATCTTTATCAAATGATAATTATTAAAACATGGTATTTCATTAGTATAGATTAATAAAAGACATTGAAATTAACCATGTAAATCTCATGATGACCAAAACCTTGCCCTAGATGGATAAGTTCTATATAGGCCTATAGAGTGTTGGTTTCATGTTTCTTATTAGCTCCATCAAGATTCATATGGATTATAAGGTCTCTTTTAAAACTTGTTGATCACATTCTCAATATTTAAGCCCTTTTGAAAATATCAAAAACTTTCAAACCCTCAAAGCATCCCTATAGTATCAATGATCTACTTGTTTTGGCTTCTTCAAAGTGGCAGCTATAGGTCCTTCTCTTGACTGCAAATTGATGACACTTTGACTATAACCTTGCACACATGACCCTCATCTTAGAAGAATATTATAAGTTCTTACCCTAAGGATTTCTTGATGCTCCATAACTTAAATAAGGTCCCCCTTACCTTGATGATTTATTGAACCATATGACCACACCTTGATTTTATAACCTTATGAGTGTGTTCCCTTCTATTTGTGTTATGATGCTACAACTAACCTATCACTCTCTTGTTGATCTTAAAACTCCATTAGCTCTTTTGGAATGAAATGGGGTAATGAAGATGGGATGAAGGGTGATAGGATGTAGGAAGGTGAAATATGGGGAAATCATGATAAGAGGGTGAACATGGAGAAAAAACATAGTGATAATGGTTGTGGTAGACAGTGAGATGGGGATGGAAAGGATCCAAGTGGAAAAGGATCATGGAGACCAGAATAAGGAGTCATAAGCAAACATGGCATATAATCTTCCTAGAAGATGAATTTTAAATCCATTATATACTGTTAGGATATGTATTTGAAACATGTTTTTCTCAAAAGACAGTAAAATTTGAAAAAATTCCTTAAACTATGCTAAACTACCTCAACTGAGACACTATAAAGCATATAAAATAGGCTTCCTTAGTTTTTAATCTTGGATAAAATATGATTATTATTCTTTAAAATCATGATAACTCTATGAAAACCCTAAAAACACCAAACTTTTGAAAACTTGAAGCTGAAATGTTTCTTTAGACCATACAATTCCTCTTTGCAAGCTCATATTGCTCTTTCTTTGATTGGCTGAGTTTGAGGCCTCTGTTTGACCTTGAAAAGAATGGATAACACCTTTATAATTCCATGGAAGGTTATACCAAGTCCTAAAGAATATGGAACAATTCAATTTGTTTTGAAAATCTACCCAGATGAAGAGAAATTGAAGAAAAAGAAATGCCTTTCTGGTTGTTTGGCAGTATAATTTGACCTAGATTCAACTGGATGGTTATTGAGCATGGAGAATCCAATTGAGAAACCATTTGAGCCATAAATAATACCTCTGAGTGTAATTTCTTCACACCAAATTTTAGGGTTGTGCCTTCCTCTAGTAGGTTGTACCATCAAGAAAATAATAGTCATGTTACTTTGTAAAGTTGTACCATCAATCAAAAGAAGGTTGGTTAAGGGCCTATACGGCCACAAAACACCACAAAATTTTTTATGAAGCCTGGATGCAACCTAGAAAGGAATTTATGTGCTTTGAATTGTATAGATTCCATACTATTACTTGAAAATGAGTGAAAAAAACTATTGTTTTCTCTTTTAAATCCAATTTCTCATTCTCCACCATTTTGAATGGAACATTATAGAAGGAATTCATGGTTCTCATGATTTTTCTTATAATTTTGACCCTTTTTAATCATAAATTGGCATGTGGGAAGTGAATTTGGGCCTTTCTTGGCTATTAAAACATACCAAATGAACTTTATATGAATTGAAACTTAGGGATTAGGCTATTTTGACACTTTTCAACATAATTAAAGCTCTTTTAGCACAATTTGATAACTCTTGATATACTTTTTGACACTTTTTACCCTATTTTTGATGTTTTTAAACCCAAATTTGTACTTTTAGATTATAATTCACTAGTTTGATCAACTGTATAGGGAAATCAACCATTTTGGGGGAAGTTTTGAATAAAAGGGATAGTAATTTGTCCTTGATAGGCCAAAGTACTAAAAATATCATCCCTTTTACATTCAATTATACTACCTTAATAGATTGTACCATCCACTTATTACATATTGGATCAACTAGAAGGTAATGTGTTATCCATATCTATTTTTCTAACTAGATTGGCCATATACTATGTAGTTGACCGTATACTACACAATTGGTCACCATGAATTCTCTCAAATTTTCAAACTAGGTTATTATTTCAACTCTATTCTTAGTTTGTTGTGACTTTTAAACCATTTAACATAAATTTGTTAAGAATTTATTGATTTGATTTTTTCCTACCCAATATCCCATTTTTACACCTAGTTTATCTAAAAGCATTTTAGGGAAATTCTCAATATCTAAATTTTTCTTAATAAATTATTTTATATATCTAACTTAATTTCATATTAAAATTACCAAAAAAAATAAAAACTAATGCATCACTTACTTGAGTTACACTAGTTTTAGCTTCTAGGCATCCTCCACATCAAAGTTATAATCTCCTCACCATGGTCACTATTGGAGCTCAACTAGGTCTCTTAGAGCAATATTTTCTCATAATGGTAAAAATAAAAAATAAATTAATTTTCACCCTCTTTATATTTACTATTCAAAATTATTTACCTATCAATTATTTAACAACAAATTCCATTTTTTTCCCATAACATTTTTTCTACTAACTTTTTTTTGAACCAAAAGATGTTTAGAATCTTGATGTTATGGAGAAATTTTTCACATATTACATGATTGTTTTGTATAAATTCATTTTTTCACTTATTTTACATGTTTGCCTAATGATCACTACATTAGATACCTTCACATTTTTATCACTTTAATGATGTTATACAACACTAATGTAAGGAAAGGTATGCATTTTTCAATTTTATCCTTTCATTTATCTTATTCACTTCTTACAACAATTTACTTAGCTTAACATTGTGTGTTGATATGTTCTTTTCTTGAAGCACCATCCCATATTTCAATTACATGACACATGATTAAATTTAAGTTGGGAATATGTATACATACAATATTTCTAAACTTTATAAAATATTAATGTTTTATCTTTTGTAGTAACCCACAGAGTCTTAATCTCTCTAAGTGCATGCTGTAAAGGGTACACCAAGAAGGGGGTGAGTAGAACATTGGTGTTTTTCAAGATTGTTATTCCCTATACCACCACTTGAAATCAACATTAACCTATCACATACATTTACTTAAACTTTGACACCTCCCTTATACACTCCTCTAAGTAATCCACCTCACCAAATAGCCCTACTTAAGCCAAAACCATTTTTTTCTCATTTACCAAACAAAGTCATCATGGGCCAACCTTGTTCTTAAAATATAAGAATGTTACTAGATTAGGTCAGCCCTAATTGACCTAGTTTGAGACCTTAATACTTTATATATTAAAGAATAGGGTTGATTGGGCCAACTTTATTGGCTAAAAATTTAGAAGACTTTAGGGTTAGATATGACTATATAAATGCATCATTTTTTCCATTTTCATTAGAAAGAGAGATAGAGGTAATCATTCATTTATGCCTCTTTACAATCTACTCTTCCACAATTTTAATTAAGGAGTCATTACTTGGGGTTTACACTTAGAGAGAAGAATATTATCTTGTGGAAAAGTGTTGGATGCTTAGGATAAGTCATATAGCCTAGATCTAGACTATCTTAGTAATCCTTACAAACCACAACCTATTTCAAAGCACTATTAGCCAAGGGAGAGATTGAGTCTCAATGAATTTATCCTAAAGCTAAGTATTTTTAACTCTTCTTCCTCTATTTTAGTACATATAATTAACATAAGTAATATATTTTGAATCTATTTCTACCTCCATACATTAGGATTATATCTATATTAACTTTATTGGAATTATTTTATGCATGTTAAATTTTATGTTTATTAACCCATTTTATGCCACATACTTTGGTGAGAATTATATTAGATTTACTTTACTTTGTGATATACTTTGATAAGAAAACATATGACCTAACTAGGTTTATTGTGTGGTATTACTTGACTAGAGGCTTTGGAACCCTTTTTAGTGATATTATGTGGTAAGAGACCCCTTATTTAGGTATATAAGATCAATATTGGTCATGATCTCAATTTTATAAATGTACCAATAAGCATAAGTGCTAATATAATTTATCTTCTTTGAGTTAGGATTGATTTGTAGATCACATTCACATTCCATTATATACAACGTGCTTCTTAGTATATGGGACTTAATTATATAAACTTGTGTATTCTTAGTCTTGGGCTTCTTATTAAGATTATGAGTTAGAGAAACCTATTCATTTTTTATTCATATGTGATGATTAACTTCATCTTTCTACTTAAGGTTTGCATGGTACATGTTTTTATCATAGACTCCTTTCAAGGTTCCATTATTTATTCTAGAGTTATCTTGGTGGATTATTCTATTATAACTACATACTTTTCTGGTGTTGATTCTTCTTCATCCCCCTCTTTATATTCTTCTTCTACTTCTTCATTACTTGTTTCTTTTGACACCTCAACCTCACCACTATCTTCCTCCAATAGTGTTTTTAAAAATTCTTCCCAAGCCAAGCTAGGTCTCTATCTAGTCAGATACATCTAAACAATGAGCTTGTAGATGATATATTTTGATTATGTATCACCTTAGTATTATAAACTAAGAAAATTTAGACCTTGGTTGTTCCTATTATTTATACACTTTCCTTGCTTTTACAATCATCACATATGTTCTATCTTGTGCCCCTTTTATTATATCTTAGTCCAACCAATCTTATATTAATGACACACACATGTATCTTACCCAAAATTATTAAAACATACTTATCTTACATATCTACAATTTTTGATCATGTACCTATTTTTTTAATCCCTAAACACTAACATTTGAGATAGATAGTATCATTGATGTTACTATCCAACCTAGATGTAAGTATCAAGTGCCCTAAATTTATCTAATTTTTAAATTAAATGTATCCTAATTATTAACCTAAGTTATTTAATGTGGGATATTATTCCAAAGGTATTGATATAAATAAAATATCAAATCTCATTCAATTGTCACATACGAAACCTAGAAAATACCAAAGATACGAAAACACTTATAAAAAACCCTCTATAAAGCATTTAATTGATCAAAACTTCCTAATTTACATACCAATCATAGGGAATGCACATATATAGGTCTAAATTAATAAAGGAGTAGACCAAAATCTTAATTATTCAAGTTATAAGATAGGTCACTATTATACTTTCTCTAGACACATTACATGATTCACACACACACACACACACACACACACACACACACACACACACACACACACACACACACACACACACACACACACACACACACACACACACACACTAATATATAGGGAATAACTACATCAGTTTGAGGCCCTATTTAGAGTATTGAATATGTATGAAATGTTCTTCTATAATGGGCTCATTAGTTTATTTCAACACCATGTGCCCACTAACCCATTTTTACCCAAGGTCACATTGAAGATATAAAGCTAGGGTTTTTCCATTTCACAAAGAGTGACAATCCATGACCTAGATTTGAATTCATGAGAGCAGAGGCAAAACAAACCTAGAATCATCCAAATGGTCACATCTTATTTCCCTAGATATTTTATATAAGATAATATCATCAAACTCATATAATAGCATCAATGCAACCATCCAAAGTTGATGCAACTATCTAGATATCTAGAAGTACCATATCCATAATATATCAACTATTATAGATATATATTCACACCTACTTTCATCTTATCCTAAAACCATAACTACATTAGCATCAGAATAAGCTAAGTACTTCTATTATTTTTTATTTATATATCTAGCCTAGTTTTAATTTCCACATTTAGACTATCTTACCATAATAAATTCCTTATATGCTTATCTCTGAGTTTATAAATTAATTATCCTATTATAGATCTACTTATCACCCTTGTGCCATTTAATTTCTATATTATTAACTATGGGCTTAAATTAAAAAAAAATCATTTTAAGGTTAAACATTTGATGAACTTGATCTTTGAACATCAAAAACCTAAGCATACCCTTATGTATGCTTATTACCTACTTTGTTATAATATTTATATATTTCATATCTCTTATCATTGATTATATATTTTTTTTTTATGAATATGATTATTAAACCATCCAATTATTCCTTTAGGAAGGAAATATAATTGAATACTCGTGTATTCTTCCAAGTGCTAAGGCATGTAATATAAAATCCTTGAATGGTGGTAGTTGTTATTCCTCTAATCAGGTACATCATGCCACCGCTTTAAAATATGAGTTCATACATCCTAAGGAGGATAAAATTCCTTTAGCCATACCTCTTATACAACCATTATATAAATTTAACATTCAATACTTGTAGAATTATGGATACCAAGGCCAAGGATCAGGCAAACATGATCAAATTATAGCCCACCCTATATCCTTGAAACATATACATGAAAATAGGCAAGGGTTGGAATTTTTTTAAACATCCTTGACTCAAAAGCCATTTAGGCCATATAGACATGTACATTTTATCAAAAAGTGTGTACATATGACCAAGAGATTCCTTCATTTTGATCATTAATTTTTTTGATAATTACAAGAGATTATGTCTAATGTGGAAAGAACTAATATGGGGGAAATGTCTTCAAGAAAATTCAATAAACCCCTCAACATTCCTACAATTCCAAAAAATATACCTTTATTCAAGGGTGATGGTTCTTTCCTACCTTCATTTAAAAGAATCTACATATCAAAAAAGGTGTCCTTACCAAAATTTTATAAAGCTAAAATTATTATGCGCTTACAAAAAGAAAACAAAATAAATTCTTAAAATGGTACAAGATATTCAAATTATATACCAAAATTACCAAAATTCAAAGATCCCATACCATTACCAAAATATCCTAATTTTAGTGATAATGAACTTGCACATGTTATACATAAGGATTAGGATACACATATGCCTAGATTCAAAAAAGGTAGTAGGTTTTAGGCAATTATAACACCATGACAAACACCTCTATCCCCAAAGCATATCTAATGTTTATGACCACTATTAGGGATCTTCAGAATCGGGTTTTTATACTCCAAATGCAAATGTATTTCCATAATGATCATGCACATGCTACCCCATTAAATAGTTAACCTCTTTCATAATGTATACTTTAATATCCTTACCCACAAGATTTTAAATTACCAAATATACCTCTATTTTTGACAACCAATGACCCATTGAACCACATGATTAGCTACATACATTTATTTATTCAATGGGCACAATATGACTACTAGTTATAAAAGTTTTCCATATGACTATATATGACGAGGCTCAAAATTGGTTCTATATCCTACCAAAGGGTTACTTAAGTAATTCATTACAATTAGAAGATGTAGTATTCATGTCTTTTAATAGCTATAATGTGACAAAAATTACATTAGAAATTTTGCACAATTTTAAACAATGTGATGATGATTCCCTTCAATATTATACTATTTAATTAAAAAGTACATCATATGATATATCATTTAGACCCTCAGATTTGGAATTGTAATTTATCTTTAGTAGTGGCCTTCTTTCCCCATTAAAATAAATTACATCGTATAAACAATATGAATCATTTAACAATTACATAATGATATGTATAGATATGATTCCTTCATAATTACTCATTAAAAATAACTTAGCATATCTCCCTTAAAAATATAAAATTATTATACCTCACACAAATGATGAAGATAGCTTACCTAAGGAACATTATGAATAAAAATGTGGTATTCCTAATCTCTATATGACCAATTTGCAAATGTTAGTCAACATGGGTCCAATCCAAGATCCACATCTTATGCAATAATCTCAAAGTTAAAAACACAAAAAGCATCCATGTTAACAATATTTACCAATTACATTATACATGGGTGGTTCTTATTTTTTTCATATCCATATTAATCCTACACAAACAAAAACTAATTGCAATGTAAGAAGCTTATAATAAATTAGATTCAATCTAAAAAATTTACAAAATAAAGGAGGTTGTAAATATTCCTTCAATAACATAATAATACCAATGACTTATGGTCCTAAAGTGATTTAAACATTATTTTGGGTTATGCCTACCACATCTCCATATCCATTTACAATAAGAACTCTTTGGATATACCAAATAGAATAAAACATTGATATAAATTAGAAAGATATTTCCATTACTCACATTGTCTATTTAATACATATTTCAAATGATATAATTACATGTTGTTATAGATGATATTTTGTGATTATGTAGCACCTCAGTATTATACACGTGGAAAAAGTAGACATTGGTTTTTCCTCTTAGTTATATACATGACTTGATTGTACAATACTTGCAACTACTTTATCTTATGCCCCTTAACCTATCTCTTAGTCTAACCATCCTTAAATTTATGACACATACATCCCATATTTCCAAAAATTCCTAAAATGTACTTATATTACACCTCTAAAAATTTTGAGCCTATGTCGGCTCTCTTTCTCCCTGGACACTAATGTTTAGGATAGACCATAGTGTTAATGGTAATGTCCTAATCTGATGCAAGTGTCTATTGACCTAAATTCAACCAAATTTAAATTTAAACTTATTACAATAGTTGGACCAAGTGATTTAATGTGATTTATCTCTTGATATGATTAGTATAAATACAATATCAACCCTCATTCATTCCTCACCTATAAATAAGACCAAAAGAGAACTCAAGAATCACTCAAGTTACCAATATCTTTCTTAGTCTACCCTATTTTGATTAAAATTCAAATTAAAATACTATCTACAAGTCTTAACTACTAAAGGATTAGTTAAAAGGTCATGTTTTCCTTGTTAGAAGCTAGGTCAATTTTATAATTTCTTTACACACATTGAATGATTCACACATAAACCAACACTTAATGGAAAACTACATGATTTTGAGTCACTTTTATATATTATTATATATGTAGGTAGTACCCTTTGAAAATGGGGTTATTATGGGTCATCTTGACATTGTGTGATCACTAACCCATTTTTCCCCAAGGTCAGACTAAAAATAGGAAGCTAGGGTTTTTCCATTTCACTAGTAGAAAGAAGTCATGGCCAAGATACAAATGCACTATATAAAATTAAAATACAAATATAGAATCATCTATATGGTTACATCCTATTCCATATTATATTTCATACAAGACACTAGAATCCAACCTAGATAGTAGAATTGATGCAACCATCCCAGGATGACATAATTTTCTAGAGAGTTAATGATACTAGATCTAGAATTTAACAATTGTTCCATAAATATATTCCCACCTAATTTATACATGTACCATATACATATCTACATTAACATTAGAATAATCTAATTACTTTATTTTATGTCATTTATATATCTACTATAGTTATACTTTTCATTAATAGCTTATCTTAGTCTCATAAATTTAACATATGGCACATGTAAGTTTAACAAATTAATTAGCCTATTGTGAATATGATATTCACCCTTTTTCCCTATAATTTTTATATCCTTAACCATATCTACCTAAGTAGGATTCCATAATCCAAATTAGGGTTAAACATTTGGTGAACCCAGCCTTTGAACATCATTGTTGCATTAGCATTCTCTTGTATATACTTATCATTATGTTTTTTTCTCTTTTATCATGGATGGAATCAATTGATTAAATGATTATTACTATGAAACCATTAAAAAATATCTCTAATTAGGGATCAAAATCCATTACTCTTGCATTCCTCCAACTGTTAAGGCAAATAATATACAATATTTGAATGGTGGTGGTTTCTATCCCTCTAATCAAGTCCATGATCCTTTCCTTTTAATACATGATTTTATATATCCTAAGAAGGATAAAAAATATGTTTCCTTGCCTTATATACAAAAATTGATCACCCATGGAGATAATATATTTTCATTTGATCGTGACAATTTCTATCAACTCTATAAAAAATCATGGAGGATTTGCTAATCAATAATGAATGGGATGTTACTTCAAGTTCATTGATTAAAACCAAAATTATTCATACATTTCAATCCTTCTTTATATCCTTCATTTTATATTTAATTTTTTCAAAAGGTTAACCAATAAATTATTCCATCTTTACCAAGTCATATTAAGTCATAAAAAAAAGGAAACATTCTACACCTATAGACCATTACAAACATAAGGTACCAAAACTTTCCAATATGATAATGGTGGATGCATAAAATTATTCAAATATTTCAAAATACTCAAGTAAAATATTACATAATTTTGGCCTTCAATATTTTCTCAAACATGGGTATCAAAGACAACGATTGGGATAACATGAACATGATATCACCCATCCTATAGCTCTCAAGCACAATCAAAATAAAAAAGGATTAGGGTGTTCAAAAATATCATGGATAAATAATAACCTATAAAAAAATTATACATTGATGTACACATAGACACACATAAAATCATGAACCATCATAAGGGGAACCAATGCTATGGAAATTCCAAGAGAATCAAACAATCAAGTTCCCTTTGGTGATCAATCCCCATAACATGATAAATTTTCATAAAAAAATATATTAATGGAAAGGTAAAAAAATGAAATTGATGAGCATATATATTTTAATCCTTCCATAACTTTCTCTTTATTAAACACATTTGATCAATTATATGATAACCAGGTTTAATTGATTCATATCCATTATGATTAGTCTTGTCGAAAGTCTTCATATAATTCTTTATATATCAAAACAATAGTATAGCACTAATACTATTTTTTCCATTTTCCTTTAGTATTAAATGATATATTTACCTTCTACTCATCATAAATTAGTCAATTACCTTCTTTGTTAAGAAGGATTTCCATATTCTAATTACCATTAGATCATAGGTTACAAATCAAGTCAATGTGGGGATTTGAAGGCCAATATTCAAGAATACAAGAGTATGGAACATTAATTTTTTAGTCCCCACAATATATAAATCCTAATATTTCACATATTTCCAAAGAATACCAACCTCTAAACACAACTATAGGTGGACCTAAAATAGTTTTTACAAATATTGATGGGTTACGATGTACCCATATTCTAATTGGCACAAAATGAGACTCACTTTGTAGAAAGATATTTATTTAACAAATGGGAAATCATATGGATGAAATAAATAAATATTAATTAAATAAATACTCCCTTAGATACATACTTCTACTTATATCATGCAAACCAATAGTATAATCTATGATATGGGTAACAAATTCAAGAAAAATTTCACCTTGCATCTAGGTTGATCTATGTTGGCTAATATGAAAGAAAAGATTGATATGAAAAATATGTTTACTACATTTCAATTTTAAGATAGAAAAATATTTTTTCCAATTTATGGGTACAATGATATATCTATGATAATAATAGATGGAATATGTTTACCAAAATGCATCCATGTGCCATGATAAGTCATAAGACACACTACCATATGTATAATAATATTAAATTACCAAATAGTCCTTTACTTTCTGATTGGGAAAATGGTTAGTTCCTTACTTTCAAATTGAGAAAATGGATAATTTTTATATTTCCAAAAAAACTTAAAAAATACCAAACAAACAAAAAAACATTAAAAAATTTAAAAAACATTTTTGATACCTACATGTTTTATTGGCTCCTTAGAATCTATGTGTTAGTTTCATGTTAAGGGATAAAATATCATTTAATCATACATACAAATATATAGGCATACACATATACATGATACACTTATGGGTGTTGAGATTTCCCTCTACCACATCACTAGGATGTTTGGGGCATCCATCATATACAAAAGTGATACACAAATGTTATATGATTTGATGATCACTCTATATTATCATGTTCGAGCTTACATATATACTTACACATGGATTATCAATGCTTATATCTTACACATGGTACTTGATATACTATGTAATTCAATTTTTTTATATCTCAATTGATCCATGGGACATAATGACAAGTTTATGATGTTTTCTTATTCTTTTCTTTTACAGATTTCCTCGAGTGTTTTACCTTGATATTATTTCACTTTTTTCAAGAATTTGAATATCTTGAATTGTATGCAACCCCTATGCATATGTTATTCCTTATTTCAAATTTTAATATGTCATTTACTATTGTATGTACATTTTATTATGTCATTCCTTTCTTTTGTGTAAATTTAACTAAGTCATGTCATTAGATTTTGTGGCATCTGAACATGCCCCTCATTTCCGGTCTCCTTGAACCATTGCTTTTTGAATTGTTTTTTATTGTTCTCATGTGTTTATTTTTCTTATTGTTGATCTTGTATTATTAATATATATATATATATATGTTATCATGATATTTATCATGCATCTCAGGCCTATATGTGATCACATTGGTTTTATGAGCTTCAATGATACATTTTCCTAGACATGTTCTTTTTATATGCTACATGGTTACAATTGTATGTTTTATAATTGTCTTACCCTTTTGACGTGAGATAACTTCCATTTACTATTTTTACCTCACCTTAAATTAGGAGAATATTAGTTGGGGAATGTTTGGGAATCATGTTCTCCACACTTTACACTAGTTATTAGATTGAGTGGGGGCATGCCATATGGCCATGGCTTCCAGACATTCATAGATTATAGCTTAAAGTGAGGGCATGATTTGGAAGCATGTTCTCCACATTTTTTTTTTGTAATTATACCATTTTTCCTATTCATTTGGGCTTGTCATATAGACATGGATTCTATACATTCATAATTCTATATTCTATGGAAAAATGTTGTAGAAGCATGTTCTCCACATTCATTTGGTATGATACTTTTAATTCACATATTCAATGGGGGGCATGTGTGATAATCATGTTATACACATTCATTTATTATGATATGTATAATACACATATTTAGTAAGGGCATGCTTTGGAATCATGTTCTCCACACCTAATCAATATTCAACATCTCTAGTTTATAGTGGGGTCATCTTTCAGAAACATGTCCTCCACATTGGTACTTATATCAGTTTCAGATTTCTCTCTATATAGTGGCTATATTATTTGGAAGCATGTCTTCCACACACAATTTTTAAAATTGGATAAAGCACATATTTATATGATTCATATTTAAATTTATGACATAATTATATACATGGCACCATTGATATACATAGTTTCAACATGAGACATATCTAAGGCATATATGTCATGCCATAGGTGTATAATATTGTAAAATCCAAATAAATTTTAGATTCAAAAACTATTTCAATTACTGATACCCCACATACTTTTAAGGACTTGAATGAGCTAATTTACTAAAATAACTTGTTCACCTTTTGGTATGGTTAAGGTGATTAAATCACTGAATCTTGCCAAGTTTTCAATTTGGACTTGATCATCAAAATTCACCAAGTTATAAGTATCATTAGGTTGCATGGTTGAGATAATCTCAACTACTAAGTGGAAACTCATTTTTTCTCCAAATTTGGGCCATGTTCCCTATAACCTATCTCCATTTATCTCCTTGGATATATGCACTTTAAATATTTATCTATATTTATCCTAATCTTAGTTTTAGAGCCTTACAATTATACATATTTTGAAAAAATAACCTATCAATGGACATGGAGGTTATCTTGACACATAAGTATACTCCTAAACCTTGTTCTTTCAATTTTAATCTATTTTAAGTAATTTTTACCCACATTATATGCACTGATTATATATTGTAGCATGTTATTTGTTGTAGGTCAGTCACCAACAAAGGTTTCAAATTTATCTCTAGAAAAAGACTCAAATTCAACTCAAATAAAGATAAGGTGTTCATACACACTTGAGTACTTATTCCATTCATTTAAACTAGTAATTTCATTACTAAATTAAAGGGAGGGCATGTAGATTATATTTTATGACTATGTATAACCTCAGTCGTCTACATTTTAAAAACATAATCCCTTATCATTATTGTTAGTTATACACATTCCTTGACTTCACAAGGCTCACATATACTCTATCTTATGACCCTTGGCCTATCTCTTAGTCTGAACAACATTATATTGATGACATAGACATCCCATCTTGACCATAATTCTTAAAATGTAATTATCTTACGCCTTTACAAGTTTTTAGCGTATGTCTACTCTCTTTATCGATGGACACTAAAATTTAGTACAAAAAGTAACATTGACACTATTGTCTTAATCTGATGCAAGTGTCTAGCTCCCTAAAGTCATCCAATTTTTAAATGAAAAATATTACAAAGATTTACCTAAGTGATTCAATGTGAGTTATCTCCTGATAGGATTGGTATAAATACAATATCAACCCTCATTCATTATTCACCAAATAATTAAAACAAAAGTGCACTCAAAAGCAATCAGGTTATTAAAATCTTCCTACTCTTCCCTTTTCTAATATCAGTCAAAGGAATAATGTAGGTAGAGGTCTAAAGTACTAAAGAAGAATTCATAAGGTCATATTTGATAAGTTAAAATCTTGGTCACTATGGTATTTTCATTACACACATTGCATGATTCAAAAATAAGCCAAAATATATAGGATAACTACTTGAGTATGAGGCCCTATTTCTAAATATTTACTATTTAGGTAGTTCCCTTTAACATTGGGGTTATTACAGGTTAGATCGACACCATGTTCCCACTAACCCATTTTCCAACAAGATCACATTAAAAATGGAAATATAGGGTTTTTCCATTTCACCAAGAGTGAAAAGTCATGACCCAAATCTAAATGCACCAAAGTGAAGGCAAAACCAAATCATCTAGATGGTCACATCATATTTTAACTAATATTTTTTATAGGACAATAACATCTAACCTAGAAAATAATATTGATGTAACCATCTTAGTTTGACATAAATATATGTAGAGCCATAGACACTAGATCTAGAATCTAAAACTTATTCTAAAAGTATCTCCCCACTTGATTTCTACGTACACTAGATCTAGATCTACATTAGTATCAGAATAAGCTATGTAGTCTTTTTTATGTCATTTTTATATCTAACAAGTTGTACTTTACCTTAATAGATTATCTCAATTTAATAAATTTAACATATGTTACATCTAATTTTAGCACATTAATTTACCTAATTTAGATCTGATATTCACCCTTATTCCCTATCATTTATATATCCTTAAACCTATCTACCCAAGTAGTATTCCACAATTAGAATTAGTGCTAAACACTTCTATTACACATACAAAATGTGAGGAGGAAAATGCCATGTACCTTTTTAACTTATCTAATCATGATGTAAACAATGCAAAAAATATAATTTAAGGTTATAATGTATTTAATGGTGGATATACCTATAATCATCCATTGGATAGGATCATGGCCTAGCCGATCAAAAAATTCCAAAAATGCTAAAAAAATCAAAAACATTTTTGGCACTTACATATTATATTGGCTCCTTGGAATCTATTTGTTACTTCCATATTGATGGATCACATACTAAGATACTCTTACATACACATATGTGACACACATATATATTGGGATCGATACAATCATACAGAGATACATGATACACTCTTATTTTAGATGTTGGGCTTTCCTTGTACTCATATCATATGGGCATTAGGGGCATATACTTATTATATATTGATACACAAATATTATATTATTTTATGATCACTCTAAATTATCATCTTTGAGCTTACATATGTACTTACACATGCCTATTATTCATGATTATATCCTACATACGGTACTTCATATGTTGTACACTTGACATACTTTTCTAACAGATTAGACCCATGGGACATTATGACATGTCTATTATAGTTGCTTATGATTTATTTTATGCACTTTCTTGAGTTTTTTTTCTTACTTGTTTGAGAATTTGAACATTTTCCTTTGCTTGAGGCCCCCATGCCTATGTAGGATTTCTTTGAAATTTTCATCATGTCATTTTTTTTAATGGAAATTTGAATATTTAATTATTGATTTTATGGAAATTTTACTAAGTCATATCCCTTATATTATGTGTCATTTGAACATAGCCCTTATTTGTGGTCTCCATGGACCATTGCCTTTTGACTTAAATTTGAGTTCTCTTTTATGTGTGCTTGATTTTATTTTTGAACTTGTATTATTAATATCTACATGTTCCCATGATATTTATTGTGAATCTTAGGCATACATGTGATCACAATGGTTATATATGATTTAACGATACATATACCTAGACATGTTTCTTTATATATGTTATGTGGTTACATTCATAGACTATATAATTGTCTTGCCATTTTGAGGTGAGGTAACTCCTAGTTCATATATTTCCATCACCTCAAATGGGTGAATATTAGTGGGTAAATTTCATAGAGGTATGTTCTTCATACTTGGAACAATTCTTAGATTTAGTGAGGGTATACTTTGGAATCATGTTATATACACTCATTCAGTATTTGCTACTTATATCGGTTTTTAGATTTAGTGGGGGCATGCCATATGGACATGGAATTCACACATTAAAATTGCTTTGATTAAGTGTGGGAATGATTTTGAGTCATGTTATTCACACTTAATTATTATATTTTACTTATATCAATTCATAGATTTAGTGGGGTCATTCTTTGGAAGCATGTTCTCCACATCTATCTAGTATTCAACATCTCTAGTTTATAGTGGGAGTAGTTTAGAAAGCATGTAATCCATATGGGTACTTATATTAGTTTTAATATTTTACATATATAGTGTGGTAATTATTTAGAATCATGTCCTCCACACACAATTATCTAAATTGTCTAAACCACATAGTTATATGATTCAAATTCACAAGTTGTGGTATAATTTTATACAATTGTTAACATATTTCACATATTTTTAGCATGAGACACATCTAAGGTGTATTTACTAGAAACATGTGAATAATAATAAAAAATACAAATAAGCTTAAAATTACAAAACCTTTACACGTAGTGATACCTCATGGACTATTATGAACCATAAAAAGCCAATATACTACAGTAGTTGGTTCACCTTTTGGTATGGTTGAGGTGATCAAATAACTTAATATTTATAAGATTTTAGGTTTAAATTAATAATATATCCGCAATATGTATGAGTATCATTGGTATGCATGGTTGAGATAATCTCAATTACCAAGTGGAAATTGAATTTTTTTCCAAAGTTTGGGGCATGTGTCTTTCAATATATCTCTATCTCCTTCGATATATGCACCTAAAGATTTATCTATTTTATCTTAATATTATCTACAGATCCTTACAATGATACATATTTTTCAAAACAACTTGAAAATAGGCAAGGTTATTACATAGAAACATAGGTTTAATCCTAAATATTTATCCTTAGTTTAAATATATTTTAAGTAATTTTTACCCATATTATATTCACTAATTTTATACTATAACATGCTCTTGGTTATAGGCTAGCCACTAACAAAGCACTCAAATTCAACTCAACCAAATACAAAGTGTGCATACACATTATTCTAACCTAATATTTCACCTTGGAGATGGTTGTTTAGGCCTACTCTAGTTTGAGTGAGACATTGGTTTACATCTAGGCTTGTGGGTTACCTATAGCAGAGGTAAATCTCTAGATTTAAGGGCTAGCTCCCTAGATTAGTATTTTATATCTTATCACTTGCTCTAATTATTTGTTTGGGGTGAAAATTGTAGAAGGAAATAGAATATAAACCTATACTAATGAGTTTATAAACCAAAATTTTAGTCCAAAAGCATGCTTGCATATGAACTAAGAATTGAATACAATCAAAACTAACCCTAACTCATAGTGATTATAGCATAAGTATTTATCATACAGGTAGATTGATATGAAGATATAGAGGTGGGTTAAAACACGGTCTGATACTAGACACTACTAGTCTTTCTCACACTTCAAGACACACTCAAAAAACACATAAAAGTTTTAAGACCTATTAGAAGAGATATCCATCACATAAAATATGTAAGGGCAACATTGAAGTAAGGAGAGAATATTAATCACTTAACATCTAACTACACCACTTAACACACTCTAGAAAAATATTATAGAGATAAAATAAACTTTAGATGTCTTATTCAAAATCAAAAAAAGGTACTAAACCAATAGAGCTTTGCCATACTAGGTGTGTACCTGATATAATTTCCAAAAATAGCTTACATTTATAGGGAATAAGAGAAGAGAGATACGAACAAAATTTGAAGGGTCACAAGTCTATGTGTCAAGATATATAAAATAGTTAAAATTGGATAGAATGAGGTGTAAAAAATACCATGAAGTGGTATTAGATAAGTGTTCATTAGAAATATCATAATATCCCTCAATTTGGCATATAAACTCTTCATGTCTTTCTTTAAAACTACCTTGATGATGAGTAATCCACTTGAGTACTTGAAACTACCATATGGTTATTTGACATGTTTACACTATTAGGAAAATGTGGTGACAATATTGTAATATTATTCATATGCCCCTAAATTGACAACCTTCTCTTGCAACACTTATCATTCACTGTCTACTAACCATTCATTAGCCTTTCTAAGATTTTACTCATAATTTTCATTTAATTGACCTAAAATTGTCCAAGATACATGTTTCATATGTTTTAAGACACTTGTTGAAGATATTTTTGTCTTATGGTATACCATATAGATCTTCATGAAACTCAAAACATGCTTCTGAATTCCTATCTTGGACATTCACCCTAGCTTCTCACTATCTCACATAGACTACCTAGAATGAATGTAATAGATTATAGGTTTTCATGCTTATATATGATTGTAAATGAGTATGGAGAGTGGTAATAAGCATATATAGACCTATTTCAATGATTGTCATTCAAAAATTCTCCTTTGTACCTAAAGAACTAGTTAAAAATTGTAGAAAAATCCATATTAGGTATGCCATATAGAAGATAGTATAGACCATATGAGATTCAAGGAGCCTATGGGAGTTATATACAAGTTAAAAATAATTTCTTGACCAATTAACGCATTTTTCATGCAAATTCCTTCATGACTCCACCATCGGGTCTGAATAAGGGTTTTAGGAGGGGTTTTGGTTGTTTGGTTGTTAGTGATAGTTCATAATCTCTTGACATATAATTTACAAACCAGTTACATTGAGTTTTAGCTATATATACCATTAAAATATCCTAAACTCCTTGATTCTCCATGCACTCCCTCCATATATATGTGATTTAAATAAAGTGGCCTTCAAGTTCATTACATGCATTCTAAGTAGGCTTGATATGGTTTTAGGTCAAATTGACCAACTTTGAATGATTCAATACAAAAAAATGGATCTTATCATCATTTTAATCTCCCAAAAAAGTCCTCAAATGGATTTTAATATTTATGTGATCATATGGATCAAGTTGGGTGTTATAAGGGTTTAGGCCTAGTATTAGACCTAAGAAGCCTCACTCTACTTTCTATGTGTTTGACATTATAAGTGTTTACAATGATTTAAATTAAATTTTTAATAGTTTTTAACTTTAAAAAATAATAAAAAATATCCAAAAATTTATTAAAGACTATTCTACTTAGTTTTTTACTCCTCACATACTAATTGGTAGACTATGTTGTTCATGGAGTGCCCTCTGTTTGAAACCAAATAGAGGGCATCACCCTTACTCCTATGACTTTAAGGGTATAATGATAATATTTTTTGGTTAATTTTAAAGATATACAAAAATTATAAAATATTTTTAATTATTTAAAATAATTCTACACCTCAAACTCCTCAAGACTAGTCTTTGACATAGTGACTTTGTGTAAGATCATTGCTACCTAAGTACAACATTTGAAAACCTAACCCAGTCTCTGATCCTATCATATAAAAGTCACATGAGGATTATAATACCATAGTGAAAATTTCATCCACATTTTAATCCATATTTATTTATGTAAAAATAAACAAGCCTACATTTTGCATTGGTTTAGACTAGGTTGTAGACCATGTCAACAATAGGTGTGCATTAAGTAGAAGTCAAAAGGCTCTTATAGGTGTATATGTATGATTTAGTATTTTATTTATATATTTTAACTTAATCTTAGGTCATCAAAATAATATTATATATAGATAATATTTTTTATGCTTTGATATCATTCATCATCTTTTATCACCATTACACTATAAGTCTATAGTCATGTTGTAGGTGTTATCCAAGAGATATGAGATTCATGTAGGTGTCTATGTAGGTTTTACCATTGTATTTCAGGTATTCTAATCCATATTTTTGTAATTAGGACATATTAACACTTTAATTAACCTATCTCATGTATTCATACTAGGTTTTCATCTCTCACTACCAATGTGTTATGTGCCAATGCAAGCTATAGCCTTATTTTAGATCAAAAGCATTGTGTATCACTAAATATCCTTAGTAAACACTTGATTAAGTTGAGACCATTAAAAAATATTGAATTCTCAATAAAAAAACCTAATTTTTTATTGACATGTTACAATTATGTCTAGGATACAATAATGGAAACACAAAACCTTCTCAAACCTCATATATCTTCATCATAAGATGGCACTATATTAGATAGAGACCTATTTAAGAGATATTAAGGTAATTGGTCTCATTTGAAACTTTATCACTTTGAATAACCATAGGTGTTAATGAATCAATATTTACTATAGGCTTATGAACATTTAATGACTTGAGATACTCGTTCAAGTCATGAACTTGAATCCAACCTATATCTTATGTTTTAGATGGATCCTCCATGTTCTATACATTTCAGTATATGACTATAGATGATTATGAAGATTCAAAATATGATAGTCTTTTCTCACTATCTTGGGAAGTATCTATCAATCAGTCTCTAAACCTTCTAATGCAAAATTTCCATGGAGAAACTAGATTCCATGGTTTGGTAGATGAAACACAAACACATTACCTTGATTTGAAACCACTGACAGGGAAAAGAACACTACAACTAGTGAAATAATGTTTGTAGACTTTAATGGTGGTATATCCTAATAAAATGAAGGTGATGGTTCATATATTATCATGCTCCACACATGAAAAAAAACTTTAAAATAATAATAAGTTGAAAAATATGATCTTTTAAAAGACATAGAACACTTGGAAATGTTCGATCATACAAGTAAATGAAAAAACCTATAAGTGATAGGAATGTGTAGATAATTTTGAGTCACTATCATTATTAGAGTTTTTTCATGAATCAAAATCAATAAATATATAATATATAACCTTAGAGTTTAAGCCCATGAAGATTTATAACATCCACTAAAATCATTTAGACTATTTTTTCTCCTTCTATCCATATTAGCAGAAAACTGATTGGTCTTGTTTGACTTGCATAAGAGAGAAATGGGATAGGTAAACCATTTTTTGTCATTTTTGAAGTTTTCAAGGATACCTAAGCATGGATATGAAATTTTTAGATCTAAAATGCCACTTTTAAGTATCCATACGTCATAAGACTATTGTACAGTCTATATAATTCCCCTGAACACCTCCTTTTTCAACTAATTTTCTTATTTTAAATGTGGAACCTATAATTATTAGTTATATAATATTTACTTGACACCTACCTAACACATGGGACATTCTCTTTTATTTTGACACATTTGTATTAAGAAATAAACCATACAACCTAATTTAAAGTTACCCAAAAGTGATATAAAATGACACTTAGGAAAAATGACACATATAAATAGAGTAAAACATGTTATATGACCATAGTTATGACTATGGTGAACATTTATAAAACTAGGGGCCCTATGGAAGTTTTTATTTACAAGGTGGGTTGACTAATTTAACCAAGGGGTAAAATTAGTCAACATTTTGGTGATTTCCTAAGGGTGGCATGCTTATTATGCTAAGGACCAATTGATTTCTCCTATCCATTGGGTAATAGAGCCACCCATTTACCTCATTTTACAATGAAAATATTCCAATTAGATATCAAAACAAACCATATAGAAGGTAATAAAAAAACACACAAAGTAAAATAAAGGCATAAACTTGTGTTCTCAAGAACACTTATGGAAAGAAAAAAACAAACACTTAAAAAAACTATATTATGTACAAAATTAACTGAAGTAACATTATCCTCCTAGATCAAAGGGGAAATTTTCACCATATTTTTCTCCATGAGATGAATGAATGAATGAGGAAAGTTTCCTTTTAGGATTTAGCCTTGATGTCTTGAGTTTTTTGATGTCTACCAACCTCTTTGTCATGGTGTTCAATACAACCACATTAGTCACAAATAGATCAACTATGAAGGTGAGTTCTCCTTACACTCTAATAACCTCAATATTCTCAATATACTCTTCATATTTAACTTCCAATGATTCTTCACCAAGGAATATTTCCTTGATATACATGGTACCTTGAATGAGGTTAGATTTATCACTTACTACAAGCTCTTCAATCTCATCAAGGAGATTTTTATATTGTATCCAATCTTGTTCATTTTCCTCTATAAGGACCTTTTTATCTATATTATTATGCACTTGACCTTCAACTTTGAAAATTTCTTCAAGTTCTTGTAAAAGACTCATTTGTTGCTGCCAATCATCCTTGTTCTCCTTATCCTTGAGAACTACCACCTCTTTAGCTTCATCTTTTTGGTCCTTTATCACTTGATTAACTTCAAATTTGACTAAACCTTCAAAAATTTGGGATGATATAATATCTTGTTTGAGAGCACACCACCAAATGGTAAGGTAGCTTTAAGAGTATCTTCTAACTAACTAGTAGGGTTTGTAATCTTTTGAAGGTCTTCAAACTCATCACATATGCATTAAACTTATACCACATGTCATATTGTATCATGGGGTGAATAAAAACTTCTTATTAAATGTTATTTTTAGATTCAAGTTCCTGATCATGCTCATGAACATTGACTAACTAAATAGATATATAGTCCTTCTTAATCACCTCTTCTTTCATACCTTGACTATACTTTTTGTAGATAGATACAAAATGAATTTAAACAACTTTATCTTCACTCAATAATATTTAATTTCACTTGTATTAACCAAAGGGGGGTCCCTATGCTAATGTCTTCATCATATATTCTCATATCATCTTCTTGATTATTTACAACTTAATCTTGCTCTTCTTTTCTTGCCTTCCATAAGATGGGTTCTCCTTTAAGATAGGATGAGGTGAGAGGGTATTTAATTGGTTCATGATTTATAATGTTAGTATGGAATGTTATTTAGGGACCATGAATGGGATTTGGAAAGGAAACTTCTTGAATGAACACATGGGGAGATGACAAGTTGGATTGGTCAATAGTAAAGACACCTTTAACAAGAGTTTCAATTTGATCATTTCCTTATTAAGGCTCTTCAATAGCTATAGGATCATTTTAAAGCTCTAGGGTTTCCCACATTTTTAGTCTATCTATTAAACATTGGATATATGTTTTTACCAAATACATCTACTCACTAATATCATATTGGTGTCTTATTCAAAAAACTTCCACATGTCTAGAACCTTTTGAACTAAATATCATAACCATTCCATGAGATGGTTGGGGATCACATAAAAATATTCATTGAATTTTTTATCTCTTATTAAATATCTATAAAACTTGGCATGAGTGCTAATAAGGATTTTCCATGAAATGGGATTGAAGTATGAGGAGGAGGGTAATAGTGAGGATTATGGCAAGTTTCAATTTGTATAATTAGTTACATATCCTGAGCTTATAGGAACTCATTTCTCACTTTAAAATATATTTATTTCTAATCAATGGGATCATTTGATCCCACATGACTAGACTGATAAGAATCATCTTGAGGTTGATATACATCATGATAAGGCTAGTAGGAGTCATATTAGTATTGATAGGAGGACACTTATTGATACTCTTCTTGATATCCTTATTCATAGGGTTGTTTAACATATTGTTCATATGGAGAAGGAATAGGATGATCATAGGGATTACATGATTCATAGGACTGATAACAACCTTGGTACGGTTGTTGAGGGGTATAACATGGGTCATAAAATGGATGATATGAAGGTGCATAATGTGGATTATGAGCATAAAATCCATATCAACTTAATTAGTTATAATAAAAATAATAATTCATCAAAATATTTAAAACTATATACCTAGGCTACTTATAACTAGATGATTGCATTTGGATTCACCATTGGTGTTTACTTAAATGATTTCAAAATCTTATAATAAAAGAACACGCCAATAATTCTTATACTCTTTTGGAACTTGGTCCCACTAGGTGTGCCAAAACATTTTTAACTTAATATTTTACCCTATATATGGTTATTCAAGCCTACTATATATTAATTGAATCATTAGATTACTTATATTCCTATGGGTTTCCTATAGTAGAGGTAAAACTCTAGGTTTAAGGTCTATTTATTTATATAAGTCTTTTATAGCTTATCAACTAAGCTACTTGTTTACTTGGGGGTGAAAATGGAAGAATAAAATATAATGTAAATATATACTAATGAGGTTATACACAAAAATTTTAGTCCACAAACACACTTGCATATTCACTAAGAATGAAGACTATCAAAACTAAACCTAATTCATAGTGCTTCTATCATAGATATTTATCATAGAGGTAGATTGTTATGAACATATAGATGTAGGTGAGGAGAAGGTATGATAATATAAACTATTAGTCCCTCTCACACTTAAATACACACCCAACAAACACATACTCTTTATGAGACTTGTTAGAAGAGATATCCATCATACAAAACATGTAAGGGCAGTATGGAATCAAGGAGAACATATTCATCACATAACCTCAAAGTAAAAAACTTAAAAAACATAATAAAAATATGTTAGAGATAAAATCAACATTATATGTTTTATTCAAAATAAAAACAAGGTGCCAATCCAGTAGGGCATTGCCATACTAGGTGTGTACCTAATAGAATTGCCGAAAAGGGCATGCATTTATAGGGCATAAAATAAGAGAGAGAAGAAGAGAAGTGGAAGGGAAATAATTCCATGTGTCAATATATAACCAATTACAATTTCATATATCAAGGTGGTAAATAGATAATGAAGTTGTCTTTGAAAAGTATTCATAAACATTATGATAACCTCCCTCAATTTGGCATAGATACTCTTCATGTCTTTCTTTGAAACTACCTTGTTGATGAGTTATCCACTTGAATAATTGAAAATTACATTAATCTATTTGAAACCTTTTCACTATCATGAAAACATGGAAAAATTACTATAATAATCTTCATATTCCCCTAAATTGATAGCCTTCTCCTATAACACTTGGCATTCACTGTCTACTAACCATTCATTAGCCTTTCTAAGCTTGTCCTCACATTTATCATTTAATTGATCTATAATTTTATAAGATAAATATTTCATAGGTGTTAGTACACCTATTTAATATATTTTTATCTTTTGGTCTATCATCTAGATCTTCATGAAACTCAATACATGCTTCTCAATTCCCATCTTAGACACTCATCCTATCTTCTCACTATCTCACTTAGACTACATAGAATCAATGTAATAGAATATAAGTTTTCATTATTTAATATGATTATAAATGAGTATGGATAGGGGTAATAATCCTATAAATACCTCTTTTCTTGATTGTCATTCAAAAATTCTCCTTTGTACTGATAAAATTGACCTAAAATTATAAAAAACTCCATACTAGGTCTATCCATATAGAAGATAGTATAGACCAAATGAGATACAAGGAGAATATGGGATTTATAAAAAATTTACAAAAAATTTCCTAACCATATTACCCCTTTTGGATTCAAATTCTTTCATGTCTCCACCATCAAGTCTAAATAAGGGTTATAAAATGGTTTTTGTTGGCTTGGACTATTAATGATAGCTAATAAAATATTGATGTTTAATTCAAAAAATAATCCCACTAAGTTTGATATATATACCCCATTCAACTATCACCAACTCATTTATTCACCATTTAGTCCTTCCATAGAAATGTGAGTCAAATAAAGTGGCCTTCAAGTTTATTACATGCATTTTGAGTAGGCCTGATATGGTTTTAGGTCAAATTGTCCAAATTTGAATGATTTGATCCAAAAAAAATATCCTATAATTATTTAATCTAGAAAAAAATTACTCAAATGTTTTTAATATTCATTTGATTATCTGGATCAAGTTAGGGGTCATGATGATTTAGGCCTAGTATTAGGCCTAATGATCCTAACTATACTTTCTATGTGTTGGACCACAATAAGTGTTTCCAATGACTACAAGTAATCCTTAAAAAAAATTTAAATTTAAAATAAACTATAGAAACTATATAAAATTTTATTTAATACTCTTCTACTCATTTATTTACTCCTTACATATTGACATATAGACTGTAGTGTTCATGGAGTGCCCTTTGTTTGAGATAAAATAAAAGGAATCTCTCCTATTATTATTTATTTAAGGGAGTTATTAAAATATTTTATGGGTCATGGTGATAATTTTCACAAATTATCAAATATTTTTCATTATTATAAATCATTCTATACCTAAAACTCCTCAAGACTAGTCTTTAAGATAGTGACTATGGGCAAGATCCTTGCTACCTGAGTACAACATTTGAAAACCTAACCTAGTCTTTACTCCTATCATCAGAAAATAACATGACGGTGATACTAACACAATTATAATGGTATCCAAATTATAATCCATCTTTATTTACTTCCAACAAAACAAACCTACATCTTGAATTAATTTAGGATAGGTTGCAAACTATGTCAACTGTAGGTGTGCATTCAGTAGAAGTTAAAAAGTTCTTGTAGGTGTTTATGCATGCTTTAATATTATGCCTATCTATTTTGAATTCCTATAAGGTCATAAATGTAATATCATACCTTGATAATCCTTTTTCTTCTTTGACATCATTCATCATCTTTTGTCATGAATACATTATAAGTTTGTAGTCATATTGTAGATGTTGTCTAGGAGATATGAGATTCTTGTAGGTTTGAATATTGTATTTCATGTATTATGATCCATATTGAGGTAACTAGGAAATATTCACACTTTAATGAAGCTATTTTGTGACTATAGACTAGTTTATCATCTCTCACTACCAATGTGTTATGTCTAACTTTAAACTACAGGCTTCTTTGAGTTCAAAAGCATTGTGTATCATTGAATATCCTCAGTAGAAACTTGACTAAGTTGAGACCATTTGATCATATTCCATTATCAATTAAATAATATAGTATTTAAATTGACATTTTAATATTATGTTTAGGATTCAATAATGGAAACAAATAACCTTCTCAAACCTCATAGATATTTATCACAAGATGACACTGTATCAGGGATAGACCTATCTCAGAAAAACTTAGGTAATTGGTCTCATTTTTAACTTTCTCACTCTGACTAACCATAGGTGTCAATGAATTAATCTTGATTATATGTTTATGAACATTGAATTAACTAATACACTTGTTCAAATCATGAAGTTGGGTCTAACCTTTGTCTTATGTTTTGGATGGCTCCTCCATGTTCAATATTTGCATGTATATGACTGTATATGACTATGAACATTAGGAATTTGATAGTCTTTGATCATTATCTTGGGAATCATCTCTCAATCAATATCAAAACATTCCAATGCAAACTGGCCATGGAGAAATTGGCTCCATGGTTTGGGAGGTGAAACATAGGGACATTACCTTGATTTGAAACCATTGACAAGGAAAAGAACATTACAATGGGTGAAACAACATTGGAAGACTTCAATGGTGGTCTCTCCAAATATAATGAGGGTGATGATTCCTATATTTTCATGATACACACATGAAAAACAACTTGGAAACAACATGAATATCAATAATGTGCTCTATTATAACACACACAATACTTGGGAACATCATATCATATAAGCAAATGAAGAAACCTGGAGGTGATAGGAAAGTGAAGATAGTTTTGAGACATTGTCATTATTAGAGTTTGTTCATGAAGTAAAATTCATCAATATATAATATATGAACATGTATTTGAAGGCCATTGATATTTATTACATCCACTAAAATCATTTAAATAATTTATTCTCGTTCTATTTGTACTAGTAGAAAATTTGTTGGTCTTATTTGACTTGCATAAGAGAGTGATGGGATAGGTAAACTATTTTTTGTCATTTTTTGAGTTTTAAAGGCTACCTCAGCATGGATATGATATTTTAGGATTTGAAAGGTCACTCTAAAGTATCCATATGTGTTAATGATCTTGTACAGTCTGTACAACTCCCTAAAACTCATTTTTTAATTGATCTTATTATTTTAAACATGAAACCCACATTTTTTAGTTATATAATAGTTCCTTGACACCTACCTAACAAATGAAATGTTTAATTTCATTTTGACACACTTGTAATAAGAAGGAAACTATACAACCTACATTAATGTGAACCAAAAGTGATATAAAATGACACTCAATATAAACGACACATATGACCAAAGTAAAACATGATATTTAACACTAGTTATGAATATGTTAAAAATATATCAACCTAAGGTTCCTATTAAAGTTTAAACTTACAATGGGGTTAACTAATTTGACAACAAGGTCAAATTAGTCAACACACACACAAGTACTTATTCCTTTTTCTTCAACTAGAAATTTAGTTAATAAATTAAATAGGGGGGAATGTAGATGAAAATTTGTAATTATGTATCACCTTAGTCTTGTACACTTGGAAAACCTAGACTTTGGTTGTTCTTATTATTTTTATAATCTCCTTGATTTTGCAAGCCTCACATTTAATCTATCCTGTGTCCCTTGTCATGTATCTTAGTTTACCAGTCTTATATTAATGATATAGACATTCTATCTTACCCATAATGCTTAAGATATAATTATCTTAAACATATAATTTTTTTGATTCTGTACCTATTTTGATGCTCCCTTAAAACTAATATCTAGGATAGACAATAGTATCAACATTACTATCTTTCCCCGATATAAGTTTATAGTTCACTAAATTCATCTAATTTGTAAATAAAATGTATCTTAATGGGAAGCCTAAGAAATTTAATGTGATATTTTACTACAAATTGATTCATCTAAATATAATATTGACCTTCATTCATTCATTGCCTATGAAACCTAAAAAGGACCAAAGAAACCAAGGCACTTATCAACAAGTACTCTATGAATAATTCAATTGATTAAATCTTCCCTATTTCCATTCTAATCATAGGTACTACACATCTATAGGTCTAAATTAGTAAAAGAGCAACCCAATATTATAATTTTCAAAGTTAGAAGACAAGTTACCATTTTACTTTATTTACACACATTGTATGATTCACACACAAGCCAACATATAGGGGATAAATAAATCATTATGAGTCCCTATTTGAAATATTGGATATGTAGGTAATGTCTTTTGATAGTGGGGTAATTAGGGTTAGCCCAACACCATCTTCCCACTAACCCAGTTTCCCCAAGGTCACATAAGGAGTGATTATCATCACTCTATGTCAAGTGAAAGACATAATATAAGATAATCATATAAAATGAGGGAATGGATAATAGTAGTGGATTATTAGAGGTGGAGGAATAAGGTTGATGAGATGTAAAGGTTGATGGGACTAGTAGCCAAAGTAGATATTAAATTGTCATAGGATATGCATGTATAAATAATTTCATACATAATTGAACATGATAACATAATTATGACTATGTTTAAATAATATATTAGGATTAACTTGGAAAAGAGAGTATGATTACCTCTAATTGATTGCATATGTCATTATGGAGAGTTATGTAGACACTGTAAAGGAGTGTTGAAGCTAGAAGATGTGGAAGAAGGTTGATTGATGAAAAATTTGAACCATGGGATGATTAATATGATAAATTCTATATGTTTGTAGAGAATGGAAACAAAGGTGGTTGACTGTGGTGGTCTATTGTTTCTAACATATGATAAGGGTGACATGGAGAGATAAGTCATGAAAATACCCCTTTCCTATAGTAGGTTCTACATGTTTGGTAGTAACTACTTCTAGTGGCATTAGGTGTACTTCCCATCATATGAGAGTGAAGATACATTCAATGGAAATAATATATAGTTACCTCATGATTCCATCACCATTAAGCATCTACTACTAGTGTTAAAGTATGCACGATGTTTCTTATAAAAACTAAATGAATTAAATTTAGAAGTATAAAGAGTTTAAACTAATTCTAATTTAAGCTAAATTAAAACTATGGTAGAGAAACAAAGAAAATAACAATCACAAACTTTACACTTTGATTGCAAAAGATTTCTCCATTGTGATATATATTTTATTTGATTTTTTAAAATATGTGGTTCTCATTCCTATAATGTAAAAGATAATGGGTAATGATTTGGTGAAAAATTTAAGTATTTGATTTGCCTTGATTCATTTTTATTCATTTGTTTATATAGATCTGATTTCCTAATTGTGATTGATGATTTCAATATTTTATGATGTGTTGTGATCCTTAAAAATGGAAATTTTAAAGTTTATTTATAAATTTGTGGATAAGGATCCAAAAATGGAGGATGATTTGGAGTTTTTCAATGATACAAATGATCAATTGTGGCTAATGAGTCTTCACCCATAAGGATGAATACCATTTCAAAATAGTTGAGAAAACCATGGGGTTGGTTAACTGAGTCAGCAAGAATAATTCAATTTCCTTGACAACTCAAGGGATGAGTCATAAGAGGTTGAAAAAGTTGTGGGTTTGGTTGGGATGAGGGAGAAAAATATGGCAGATGTTTGGATGAGGTCTAAAATATAAATTTTTATTTTAAAAATAAGGATTTAAGTGTGCATAATTGAGTAGTTTGACTTTTTGAATTTTGAAGAAATGTGATGAATTAATTTAATAAGAATTATTAATCAGTTAAGGTGCATTTATAGACTAAATTAAATTGAGGTGTCTACATTTTCCCATCTTTGAAATAATGTTTCAAAACAATACCATTTTGAAGAATAGTAGAAGTAGAGTGTTGATGATTAAAAAGAATAAATTTGCCCTAGATAAATGAAAATGATTGTGATGATGAAAAGAGGAAATGGTCAAAATGGTGTGGATGAATAATAAATAAATTTACATATAAATTGATGTCAAATTTTCAAGATGTTGGTTGCATAAAAAGGTTACCCCTAGTTGATGAAAACTAAAGTATGGATTTGAAAAACAATAACTTAAATATTTAGATATTGCATGCTTATTATTTTTATAATGAATAAGGGGTCAATTGATTAGTTGTGGTAATTATATATCCGTACAATAATAAACTATGGATCTAAAAATAGAAAAAATATATTGAATTTACAAATGATTTTTTTGATTTTATGCTGAGATATTGTTACATGGTTTTGAAAACAAACTAAAAATGAATTAATTTAATGTTTCTATAAATTTGAGAAAATAGATGAATAATGATTTGAATGAGGGATGGAAATGAGAAAAATTATCATCAATAATATAGATACTTTTATCAATAGTAATTTTTTCAAAACTATAGATAGTACGTGTAAAACTATTTACCCCTAGCTATTAAATGCTAGAGAAGATATTAGAAAAATTACATTTCTCACTATATATACTACATTATTGGATTGTGTTTAGACTCAAGGATATCAAGAGTGGATATGGAAATGAGAAATTCTAATGATGGTAAGACACAATATAGAAAATGAAAAATATAGATTGTTTGATTTGTGATAAAGATTTACAACATTGATATTTGCAAGCATTGATAATGAGATATAACACTTTGATTAAATGATAGTATAAAATGTGGATGAAATGGATTGGAGGGATGATAGTGTCCAAATTGACCCTAAATACCCCTTGTTTCTCTACATTTCCTATATGATCCACTATGGAAAAAGTCCAAGTGGGGATATCAGGCTAGATGTAGTTTTCCCAATGTAGGAACAAAAGTGATGATGTAATGTAAGATTGACCCATGGATGTCATTAAAATAGTTAAATTAATGATTACACATTATGATTGGATGATGGATTGATTTTCTCCCAAACAATGATATATGCTAATATTGGATTAGGAATTGATATATCCAAGATAATTTTCACACTTTAAGGTGACCCAAGAATTAGGTTTCATAAGAAAGGATGTGGGAATGATATATCCCATTGTAAATGTATGATATTATATGGGTTGACTAATTCATTGATTTATTAACTAAACAAGTGATGGGCTGATGGAAAAAGGATGGATATTTTTATTTTTTCAATCCCAATTGACAAGTGCATGAGATTTAATAAAAAGATTAGGAAATGACTACGGATGATTGATATGCAAGAATTAATAAGTAAATGAAGAAACTAAATGTATTAATGATGATGGATAAAATGATTCAATATTATATATGAAATTAGGATGGATGGAAGAGATAGATTATTATGGGACTCATATTTTACTTTACACATGATGCTGAAAATCAGTTTTCATAATGATACTTGCCCAATGCACCATAGAAATGTTTTTCACCTATGGAAATTTTTATTTATCTTTATATTTCTATTTATTTTATATTTTTCATCTCAATTTTAAAAGAGTTTGAGATTCATGATGCTTACCACTATTGATATTTTAGGTATATGCTCTAGAGATGTCTTTAGTAACTTCATTGATTTCTAAGTTGGCTCTTCCAAATTTACCAAGATATAGTCATAGCACCTACAATAGAGGGTGATACCAAATAAAGGGAAGTAAATATCATGTTTTATGAAGGATATGTGTTTATTTCATGAAGTATTTTCAGGGATGGAGTTATGTTGGGGATAAGTATAAGTGTCATGATGTAAACAGGGAATGGGACCAATAATCTTACTTTCAACAAGATGGGGAGTAACTACAAGTTGGATGATTTGAAAATTTAATGTTGCATCAATGATATATTTAATTTTTTATGGGGATTCCTCCTAAATATATGATGATGTAGAGGATATATTAATTTTCTCATCCATTGGTGCCATAAAAAGGTTTTCACCAAAGCATTCATCTGATTATTTTTATTGGAATTTAGATTTGGATTTTCCAACATCACCTCAAAGAGGTTTTCACTAAGGGACTCATATTTTTATTTTTAATATTTATATTTTTATTTTGAGTGCAATTTGTATTTTAATAATTTGATAGTGCCTCAAACATTTTTAACTATGATATATCAATTTTTTATTTAGATTATAGGATTCATTTTGATTTAGGTACACTTGTTCCTTAGAATATTAAGATGTTTCTTAATGATCTTCTAGTAGGAGACCAATTAAGAAGTCTAAAATTATTTTATTATCATGGAAGGAAGTTAACTTTAAGTATGATCATTGGTCCCAATCAAAAGGTTTAGGACACTAAATTGCAATATGGAAGGTAGGATTGGTGATTTTAATGAAAGGAGTGATGGTAGTATAGTCCTCATATAAATTATGAATGAATCATGTTTTCATTATGGATGAAGTTCCTTAGAAACCACAAAAGTATCACTAACATATTTACATTGACTTTCAAATGGTTTGTAGATGATACGATGGAGTTATATAATTTAATTTGAAATGGATGATTTTGATGATTCCTTGCTCATGTATTATTTTGTCTATATGTACCTATATCACTTGGGGTGAATGTTGAGGGATAATGGGAGATTAAATTTGGGATAAGGGTTTGGGTGTTTGGCTAATGGGTGATAGGCTATGTTGGTTGAAGTATTTTTTTTCCAAGGTAGGATCTTGGTTAGAAATGGTATCTTTGTAAAAAATGGGATCTTGATAGAAGATGGGATATTGATAAGAAATGGTATCTATATCAAAGATACATTTTTGGTCAAAGAGAGGCTCTTCAAGAAAGTTAGTATCTTCATAAAAAATGGATTTTAAAGCATTTTTTCCAAGGTAGGTTGATCAACCATGGATTGGTAAAAAATGGATGTGTCAATAATGGGATCTTAAGAAATGGATGGAAGGTTATGACCTTGATTTGGAAGTGGTGTGGATTGACTAGGCTCAGGGAATACATCTTGGTATATCCGAAATAAACTATTTTTAGACATGACTTGGATCTACCTTGATGTACCCTTTGTTAATTAAATCTTAGATATAATGCTTTAGTCTCATACAGTGGTTTATAGAATGACCTTTAATTTTGTGATAATCACAATATTCATTATGTCTATACCACTTAGGGTTTGGGACATTTGGATCAAAGTATTTAGCATATATAAATATGACTAAGTTTATAGGGACTAATTATTAAAATAATACATCATAATATTCCCCTAAAGAAGTGATTTTTTTATTAACATGCATGGTAATGTTGTTGGTAGGATGGGCGTTTTTTATCTATTGTAACTCTAGGGGTGGAATTATACTAGATGGTAGTGGTGATAGAATTGGATTATCTTTGTTAGTGTGATAAGGGATATTGTTAAAACTATAAGAAGTGGATGGGAGACTTGGTTAATTTTGGAAAATAGGGTCACTAGTTATAAGATGATGTTCATATGGAATGATTCAAGATTCCCTAATAATGAAGTAGGCTAGAGATGTAGATTGATCTTGGAAGGATGGATTTGTTGGATTTGTGTTGAAGGTTAAATTATTTAGATTTTGTATATTTTTGAAGGATAATAGACTTGAATTTACTGGGTTTATGAACAAATGTGAATTTGATGTAGTTTGGTTCAATTTTGGGAATGGGTTGGATGTAGAACCAAATGATTGATTTTGATGAATGTGGAAAGGTTGTTTTTGAAGGATGTAGGAGTTGAAAGGTTGATTTTGATGGAATATATTTGGATTTGACTTAATTTGGGGTTGGTTTGTGAATGGGTTTTGGTTCAAATGTATATTTGAAAGTGGTGGTGAAGGTGAATAATTTTTTTGATTTAGATTGATGATAAGGTTAGAACTATATGGATTGGAAAATGTATTTTTATTTATGATTATTGACTTTTGATTTGTGGATAGGGTGGAACTTGTAAAAAAATTCAATGAATTTTGACCACTAACACCTAAAAACTGATTCAATGTTGTTCCTAAAGTGAAATTTGGATGTTGATCTATAGGTAAACATGAATGAGAATTAACATTTGAAATTGATTGGTTTTGGTTTGGGTTGATTGGTTGGTTAGGAAAATTGAATGACTATCCATTTTTTGATTCAATTGACTGATGTTTAAGTTTGAATACATACTCAAACTTGAATTTTAATTTAATTGATGATTGATTCGAATTTAATCAAGTATGAACTTGAATTAAAATTGGTTGGATTGAACCCCATATTATAATATGGATTATTTGAATTGTGATTCTAGATGAAATCAGTCAAGTTGTGGTTTTAAGATGCCATGCTTCTTACAATGAATGACACTATTGAAAAATAAATATAAATACCAAAATTATTAAAAGTTTTATTAAATGACTTTACAAATAAGATACATGTCAAACACAAGAAAAAAATAAACAAAATTTCTATTCTAAACAGTCAAGAATTGCACGTAAATGGTGAAAAATAGGATGAAGGGTCATGAACAATTATTATTCCTTCCATTATCACTAACTCATCCATACTTTTATCTATGCCTTACTATTTCAAATAACTAACCATGGAGGATCATACCATTCCCATGGCCCACTAAGTCTAGTTTTGAGGGTGTGTGCAAGGCTGCTTTTTGACACTAATTATTAACTGATGCACCAAAGTCAAATGGAAAAAGAGGTTATCCTAAGCTTAACGTTTAAACAATCTTATCTAGGGGAAAACCATGGAAGAAATAGATAAATCAAATGCACACTATTAGGTCTTGTACCAGAGTTCCCAACATAGCCATAGGACTCTCAATGTGTTGACAATTAATGATATCAGATTTCAAAGACACTATTAGAACACTGTGTATTGGATCATGAAATCCTCTCACATCCTGGTGTGCTGAAAACACACAACTATGTAGGCAATTGAAACAACTAGATCTCAATTTTTATATCCCACTAATAAATGGGGTTTGGATTACTATGTGGTGGTGAAATTCATGGTCAATAGAGTCCCTATTGAAAAAAAATAAAAAGTAAGTATTCATATTTGATTTCTGACTATAATCACCAATGTAACACCAAATAAAGAGCATACATGGGTATTACTTGGGTAACACAAATAATTATGGAAACATTTCTAATTTTTGAGTCTCATCACCAATGTGATGCCAAAGAAAGAGAATATGCAATTTCCATAATCAAAAACAAAATATTAAAATGAAAATTGATGTAATTACTAAGAACTTTGAAAACAAAAATCAAAAACATTATTAAAAAATATGGCTTTTTGATTGATCCTTTTTGTTGACTCTCTTTAACAAGCATTATACAAACAAATTGTTAGAATGTCTAATTAGGTTTGGAACAAGGTAACATGAATATAAAAAATGAAAAACCATGAAATAAAAGTGAAAAACACCTTTCTATTATGAAATCATTGTTACATAGACAAATAAGAAAAGTGAAATTATAATAGAATCAATGTAGGAAAAGGACAAAAAGTATAAATTAGAAACTAAATAAACCTATGGTTTAAAAATGATTTTAATACCAACAAAAATGATTTTGCTACCAAAAGAGATTAATTATTTTCAAAAAAAATGAATTTACTACTGATAATGATTAATTTACTATTGATGACAATGATTTCATTATGGAAAAATATAATTTCATTTCTATAAAAGACAAATTTTCTATTTAAAATGGTGAAATAATTGTTTCCTAAAAAAATATTATTGAACTAAAAATAGAGTAGAAAACACAGAAAAGGTAAAATAGGACAATTTTGTTGTTATTTTTTATGATTTCACTATTTTTGTTTTTGAATTTGTTGTTACATAGAAGAGCATATACATCCAAATGAAAAACACTTGAAAAAAACCTATAGCTCATACCAACACTTAAAAAGGAAATATTAAATTCATATGCAAACATTAACAACATAAATCATAAGATAAATTCTATATAGCTATGAAAATGGTGATCAAAAGATGAAAAAGATGAGGGAAGGTCCCATTGGGCATGCCAAAAATGTATGAATTAAATTTAGACATGAAAATAAAGTAAATTAATTCTAATCTAAGATAAACTCAAAGTATCATAGATTAAAAACAAAGAAAATAACAATCACAAAATTTATGCTTTGAATGCACAAGCTTCTCTATTGTGATATACATTTCATTTACTCTTTTAAAATATGTGGTGCTCACTCCTCTAATACAAAAGAGAATGGGAAATTTTTTGGTGCCAAAAGAAGTCATTGGTTCACCTTGATTAATTTGGATTCACTTATGTGTAGAGCTCTAATTTCATTATTGTGATTGATGATTTCAATATTTTGTGATGTGTTGTGATCCTTGAAAATAGATATTTAGAAGTTTATTTATAGATGTTTAGAGAAGGATCTAATTGTGGAGTATGATTTGGTATCTTTAAATGATAAAAATTATCAATGGTGGCTAATGAGTCCTCACCTATGAGGATGAAGACCATTTTAAGATGGTTGAAAAAAGTATGGGGTTGGTTAATAGATTTATTAGCACTAAGTTAGTTTCCTTTAAAAATTAGGGGATGAGTCATAAGAGGATGAAAAAAATGTGGATTTGGTTGGGATGAGGGAAAAAAAGGTGGGATATGTTTGGATGAGGTGTAAAATATATATTTTTATTTTAAAAATAAGGATTTAAGTGTGCATAATTGAGTAATTTGACTTTTTGAATTCGGAAGAAATGTGATGAATTAATTTAAGAAGAATTATTAATAGGTTTATGTGCATTCTAATAGTAAATGAAATTTATGTGTCTACAAAAACTATTGGTCATCTTGTTGAAAATAAACTGGCATCCTATAGCAATTACATTTGAATCTTGTAGTAACTAAATTTACATCCTATAAAAACTAAATTTGCAAATGTATCAACTAAATTTGCATCCTATAAAAAAATGTACAAATTGAGGTTTCTTGGAAAGGGATAAAACAAATATGTAGGTTATAGGAAGGAGAGATGATCAAGATGGTTTTTGGAAACGACATTTTTATTACTTTGATTTACTCTTTTTTTTTTTTTAGAATGTTAGCAAGATGATTTTCCATCAAGGACTTTTAGATCTAGATATATAGGAACTATTTTTCTAGCCAACATCTATCATCAATGCTCAAATTTTTTCATTGATGAAATTATTTCTTTTACCCTAAATGAATAACTGAATAGTCTGATCAATCAATGTCTTTATTCATACTATATCCATCTAAACAAATGTATGGTTGAATAGGGTATAACAAGGTGCTTACCCTTTGTCAATGGAGAAAAAGGGTATATTTAAATATCCTCCTAATGTATAAGTAATGTCTCTAGAGGTTTGAGAGGAAGATAAGGTGTCTCCATCTAGAAGCTACCATGTGAAACTCTTCTTAGAAAGAGCCTTTTTGTATAGTTTGATCCTATGGACATTAAAGTGTAAGAATAAGCATATAAGGTCAATGATGTGCAATTTGACATCTCCATTCTCAAAATATTTACCTATTACATAAGGAGTAAACCATTTAATTCTCATATTTTATTTATGATCTTTATATTGTTAATAAAAAAATATGCCCTAATATCCTAGATAAAAGTCTCTTATCTTAATTTACTTGTCATGTCATCTTGTCTTTTGCTACTACACCATGTTATTATGATGTAATGCCTCTCTTCAGATTTCATCAAAAACATTTAGCTACATAGTTCATTCATTTTATGCTTTTGATATATATAGACCAAGTTATAATGTTGTCCTCAAGGTTTTATGCTCAAATTTAATGTAGGATGATAAGATTATTTTCATAGACCAATTCATATGGGGTGAGGCTTGTTATAGTTTTCCATGTAATTTTATATCCCAAAACTACTTTAGGAAGACAATCCTCCTAATATTTACAGTGCACATTAACTATTTTGGTGAGGATATTATCTAATTCCTTGGTTTTTACTTCTACATGTTTGTTGCATTGATGATGATATAGGATGGATTTCTTGTACCTAATTTCATATTATCAAACAAGGTTAGTTGTGAGAATAAATGTAAATTGAGGTTTTTGGTATTTAAAAATCACCCATGGTATTCCATAGTGAGTGAAATTTTATTCATACAAAATTTTGGTAACTTTTTCATTTTTGGCATGTGTTAAGGCTTTCATCTCTACCCATTTAATCATATAATATATGCAAACTAGTAAATACTATTTTTTATTGCATTTGAGATTTATTGGTCCAAAAAAATCAATTCCCCACTTATCAAATGTTTTCAAAACTAATTGAGGCTAAAGTGTCATCTCATTTGAATGTGTGAGTTTCCCTATAAATTGGCATTGATCACATTGGTAGGTATATTAAAATTCATCCTTATGCAAGGTAGGACAATAGTATCCTATACTTAAAATCTTGATTGTAGTATTTTTACAAAAAATTGACCCCCATTGGGTTCAAAATGACATGTTCAAAGGATGTCAACAAACTCATCTTCATGGATACATTGACATGACTGAATATAATGACCAAAAGATATCTAGAGATTCATGAGTATGGAATACTTTCGGTGATATAATTTTTCCTCTATTTTGGAGAGAAATGTTGATGAAGAAATCTTATAGCCAAGTAATTATCAATGTCTACATACTAAGTAGTGTTAGAGTTTAATTCAAAAAATATGTTCATTAGGAAATGATTCATCTATAATTAGACTTTGTTCATCAGATTTCAAGCATGGTAGAAATTTTGAAACTACATTATCCTCTCCTAGTTTATCTACAATAGTGATATCAAATTATTACCACAAAATAACCACATAATTATCCTTCCAATGACTATGGTTTTATTCATTAAATACATTATTATTGCATGATTAGTATGGATAAAAATTTGATAAATAGTAATGTAGTGTCTAAAATTATTGATAACATAGACTAAAAAAAGAAATTCATTTTATATTACCATATAATTGAGCCTATCCCTTTGAAGATTTTTATTGGTGAAGTATATGACATAATTTAAGGACTGCTCCATTTATCTAAGGACAAATCCTACTGTAGTATCATAATCATATATAAAGATATGAAATGGAAATGTCTAATCAATTCTTATGAATACGAGATTTATTGTTAGTAGATATTTAAGTTCTTGTAATGTTGTTTGAAATTCGTTAGTCTAAATAAAATCAACATCCTTCACAAGTAAAACAAACAAAGGTGCTAAAATTTTATTTAAATATTTAATGAATCTACAGTAATAACCAATGTATCCTAAGAAAACTATGACATATTTTTTCTCTCATAGAATTGTTAAGTCTTTTATTATTTTGATTTTTTTAGTATCTACTTTAATCCATGCAGATGAGATGTGATGTCCAAAGATAATGCCTTCAGTCATTATCATATAACATTATTCATGACTCAAGGATAACTAGTTATATTAATAATATTGAAGGACTTCCTCAAGATTTTGGATGGATTCATCATATGTTTCCTAAAGACTATGAAATCATCCATGTATATTTTAGTGTAATCATATGATAAATTAAAAAATATGTTGAAGATAACCCTTTGAAAGGTGGTTGGATCATTTCACAAACCAGATTAAAGTATAATATATGCATAAGTACCCAAAGGAAATGTAAAGGTAGTCTTATCTTAGTCCTCATGGGCTATTATAACTTATTGTAGACAATAAATCCATCAATAAATAAGTACTTATTTCTTTGTAACGTGTCAAGAACATGATCAATAAAAAGGAGGGCAAAGTGATATTTCCTTTTATCTAAATTTGATTCTATATATTCCACACATATACATCATTTTCCCTCTTTTTAGGTATAATAACAATAGGTGAAACTAATTGAATATCATAAAATTTATAAATAAACCTTGCATATAATAGTTTTTGTAACTCATTTTTTACTATACATTAGACAATAGGGTTCATTCAAAATTGTGGTTGGAAAATGAAATTACACTCTTCCATAATGTAGATATGGTGGGTACATAGATACATATAAATTCATCTCATATCATGATAATCCCAAGAAAATTTTGTTTTATTTTTTTGGAATGTCGTGATTAGTTTTATTTTTTTTTAAGGTTCCAACATGTTATTGATATAGAGGGGCCATTTTGTAAATATTTCCACTCATTTAGATAGAGAAAAAAAGGATTATATGTTATTCAATAGTGAAACATAAATATAATCATGTGGGATTATTTGATGAAAGGTTTTGATACCCTTTATAACATTGGATGCAAGGACTTTAGGGAGACTATTTTTGAGAGGACATGGTATGCATTACAATAGATTCTTTATTTATGAATCTATTTGATAGGTATTTTTTAATATATGAGAAAGGATTATGTCTTCCCCCTAATCTCCTAAGGATATACTATGGTCAAATGTGCATATATTGTGAAAAAAACTTATTCCTCATTGATGTCTTATACCCATACAAGTTTTTCTATTTCATAAGAAGGTTTTTTTGGTGGGTATATCACTAATTTCTCAGTGTCATTGCTATTATAAATTAATGCATTCCATGATCTACAAACAATGGAAGCATCAATTGTAGCAAGGCATGGCCTTCCTAGGATAAATGCATATCCTCCTAGGTTTTTTTTTGGTTTTAGATTGATGAAATAAGATGGATATTCCCATCAATTCACAATGACTATTTATTCAATTGTTCCTTCTGGTTTGACTATGGATCCATCAACCTTTTTTAAAAATATAGGTTTTAGGTGAATTTATTTTAGTCCACATTTATGCATGATTTTCATAGTCATAATATTTAAGGCTACTCATAAATCAATCAATGTATTAGGTATGATCTTTCCATGAATACTGACATTAACTACCAGGCTATTGAGTCATAATCCTTAGGTGGGACCACATTACCTAGCGTGATGTCCATAAGTTATCCAACTAAATGGATAGTCTTGGAATCCTTTTTATGATTGGCTTTATTTAGGCATAGTTCATGGAAAACTTTGATATATATGGGCACATCTTTTAAATCATAAAATGGTGGGATCTTAACACACATTCTTTTATCCTAATAAATAAAAATTAGGTTCTAGATTAGGACATTGAATTATCAAAATTTTAGGGAAAGGAGGATTTGTAGTACCCTCTTGTGTTATAGTGGAACTTGGTTTATGATTAGTAGTGAGTTGGTGTGGTCGTGGATTAATATGGGTGTTTTAAATTTCCTCAAGATATTCAATGATTCTAGGTGGGGTGGGTTGTGGAAGAATATGTCATGAACAAAGGTGAAATTAAATGATATCCATATTATAGTTTAGATATTTCATTAGTTATGTCATTTTTGTTGTCTAAATAAACTTATTAGTGGGGTTTGGTATAACTTTGGAGGAAAATTATGATTGCGTAGGATTTGGTTGTGTATTTGGAATTAAATCAAGTTATTGTGGTTTTAATTTTTATGATTGAGGAAAAATAACAATTTTTTTAGCCAGGGTTGGTTACTCCTTCATTATTGATGTCATGGATTTGATGGTGGTGATAATATATAATTATAATTTTGAGTCTCTCAAGCTTAGTTTTATGAGGGTTGTGTTTTCCATTTTTGTGGTGTCGAAGGTTGAGTTTGGGGTGGTTATCAACTACTTAGTGATAGGACATTTAGTTACAACTAATTATATTTTTGGGGTTGCATATTTATCCAAGAACCTAGTTCATTATTAGGAATAATTAAGAATTCATAATTTGAAAATGAAAATTTTGGTGGCATACCTTAATTATTAGGCCTAGGTGGCCATTGTCTTCATTGTGATATGTAGAAAATATGATCTCATTCTCCACTGATTTCATGTAAATATATCATCCTAAGATTTTATTCTATTTTTTGGTTGCTTTCACTCTAATAGCATGACATTTATATATTTTTTTATTCTTACGCTAGTATGGATAATAAATCATCTAGCTTTCTCTATTTTTTCTTAATTTTTTATTTTTGTGTAATATGTTTAGCTGAGTAGCCATATGACTAATGGCATATTTATTCATATCCTATAGTAAATTTATTAGCTCAATTATTGAGATTTGTATCTTATTTCTATGGATTTTTCTAATTGATGACCTTGAGTAACTAATACATAGAAGTGTTATCTCATCAAATGATAATTTTGAGACATCATATTCACACATCAGGTCCAATGCCTCCAAGAAATATTCTCTAAATCCTTTCAAGAATATTAATTTGATAGATTATTTATCCATTATATTATTCTTAAAAAATTTTAGGATAATCATAAATTACTGCATGTAGGCTTATAGTTATTCATCCTACTCTTGTTCCATCTTGAAGATGTATCTCTCTTATAATTCCTACCTCAACAATATTATTTATATTTGGAAAGAATTTTCTACTTCATTTCCTCCCAATTATATATTTCATCCTTTATTAGTCCCATAAACCATCTAAGGGTTTCATCCTTAATTGTTTATATAAACAAATTCATCTTTTGATCATCTTAACTATAATCATATATGTGGCATAAAATGTAAAACTCAAAGAGGAATGTATCTAGATCTTAAATTCATTTTCTCTTGAAACTAGGACGGGTAGAATAAGGGATATTCTTCATAAGTGCATCCCCTAAGGGTATGCATGGGAAATTGAAAGTGTTTAGATTCATTGGTAGTGTTATATTCTTTATGGTCCTTTATGGATGTCCTTACTACATGTATACAACATGATTATATCACCCAGTCTTCAATTTCTTTGTGAATATCGGTAATCCCTGGTGAGGAGTAAATGGAATGTTTGGGATTTTATAAGTGAAAAGAGTGTATAATATATGAGGGTGAAAGAGTGTGTTATGCCCATAGCCTATCATATATACTAAGATAAGAATATATAAATTGTGGATTACTTATACCTCTTTGATGTTATGTCACATTTATTTAGGAATTCATTTGGTTACTAAGTTGGCCTATGGAGTAACCATGGGCCAAGTAGACTATATATAGGAGGTAGTGTGTAGTTTTTTATCATCATATTATGAATTTTACTATTATTTAAGTTTGTGGAGGTAACCCCCTTGAAGTGGCTTATCTTTTATTCATATATTCTAGTATAGTTTAGTCATATTGTGATATATTATTGTTATTTTACTTTATTATTGAATTAATTTGATTACAAGTGGTATCAAAGCTAAAATTTGGGAAATCTTGTGGGTGAAACCCTAATTTTATATTCTTGTTTATATATTTCAATTCACTAAAAATTTTACTACAATTTTTTATTGATGTTGTGGAATCAATCAATAAAATCAAATAAAAGGTGGAATTTGGAGGTCTATTTTGTGTGAGTTATTTTGATTTTAGTTTTTTTCATAAATTCATTCTATAGTGCAAAATTAAAAGAATATTTATAATTTATTTACAATTTATTAAAAATTATAGAAATATATCTAGGGTATGTTCTTCATACTTTCTATCAAGGCCAAAATACATACAAAGACATTTGGTTAAAGTTGGGTCAAAAGTGCCAATCAAGGTTGACATTGTCGAGCCTAAACTGGGGGTTGAAGGAGTGTTGAAACTCAAGGTGAAAATACTCACAAGGAATATATGGAGTCAATAGGGGGAGTTAATGGATGTTTTTTATTAGGGTTATTTTAAATAGATCATAAAGTGAGCCAATTTGATTATAGTGTGTAAGGCATTCAAAATGATATGTAAGGCATACAATTTGGTATGAAAACTATAAAATATAGTTTGTAAAATATCATGATGGATTTATAAAATAATCATCTAGTTGTCACTATTACACAACCCCACCATGGTGAATATTCAAACTATCATAATTTAAATCAATGTACCTTTCCATAGAGGAAACCAAAGGTAGATATACACTAATTTTATGGAAATGATCCACTCAATTAAATCAACCAAATGGATTTTTTTTATCTTCATCAGATCCCATATGGGCACAAGGTTGACATGAAATCCTTGTATCTATAACTTAAATAATTAATTTGGTATCAATGGTTGTGTGCTCAAAATAAAAATATGAATCTAAGTGTCACCTAGCTAGTTTTTATAGAGTAGATATAACTACACTATAGAAATAGTGTGATAGGGAATTACTTTAATCAACTATAAAATTGCATCAAAGTGGATCAGTCAAGGATTATATTCATCATTTTCATAGCTTATCTTTATGTGTGGATATAATTTATTATGAGGTCCTCAATTACCTATTTTTAGGTGGCCTTAATGACCAAATTTAACATAATTTAAGCATATTTAATCCACTTAAGGTTTATGATTCCATTATTATGGCACATATGGCTAAGGAAAAAATAATATCCAATAAGAAGCATCCATTCACTCACTTAAGAGAGCATTGTATATTGAAACCATCATTTCCTCCACCTACTAGATTGACCCCCTAATAAATTGAAGATAAGAGTGTGAAAGGATTATATTTAATCTATGATAACAAGTGGAGCAAAGGACATAGATACATTGAGAAGAAGTTATTCTACATTGAGGTATATAGTGAATATGAATAAAAAGATGATGACTCTGAAGATGATGAGGAAGAAATAGAGGAGGTACCTAAAGATTCCCAGCCTATAATATCTTGTCATGCACTTTCAATAATTAACACTCCTCAAACACTTAAGGTGGTGGGTTTCCTTAAGAAATAAAAATTGAAAATGTTTATTGACTCAGGTGGCACACATAACTTTGTCAACCAAAAATTGGCCACTTAATTTAAATGTTTCATTTACCCAACAACAAAATTTCATGACATGATTACAAATGGTGGCATAGTTAATTGTTGAGTGAAATTCCATAAAATTAGGGTTGTTAATGGGTGAGTAAAATCTATATTATCCTATGTTTTATATTCCCATGAGAGGTTCATATAATACTTTAGGATTTTTATGGCTCACAACCATAGGTATAATTGAATAAAATTTCAATAACTATTCATGCACTTTCATTCTGAAGGAAGGAAAATTGAACTACATGGATTAAAGGAAAGAAATTACAATTAGTTAGTTCACGTTAGATGACAAATATGATAAAAAAGGGGTAGAAGGATTTATATCACAATTATGTTTCATATAAATTTAACATACAAAGGCATATAAAAATCTTGATTTACAAATGATTCTTGATGACCACCCATCTATTTTTGGGGCCATGCCAAAAGGACTACCACCAAAAAGAGAATATGATCATGAAATTCAACTAATTTAAAGGAGTCAACCACAAAATATCATACCATATAGATATACTTATGCACATGATATTGAAATCAAAAATATAGTCCATGAGATGTTGGAGGTAGGAATCATTAGGCATAAAGAAAGTGCATATTCATAACTAGTGGTCATGGTGCATAAGAAGAATGACACATGGAGGATGTAACAAAAATTTATGGAACTCAATCAGAACACCATAAAAAATAAGTTTCCTATTCTAATAACTGATGATATAATTTATGAGTTACATGGTGTTATTTATTTCATAAAATTAGATCTTTGTTTAGGGTACCATCAAATTAGAATCAGGGATGAAGATGTTCATAAAACCACTTTTGCAACTCATGAGGGACATTACAATTTTTTAGTAATGCCCTTTAGTATTAAAAATGCACCATATAATTTTTAGAGATTTATGAATACTATTTTTAGGCCTTTTCTAATGAATTTTATGTTGGTTTACTTTGATGACATATTGCTTTATATTAAGACATGGGAAACACACTTTCAACATGTGAAACATGTGTTGATAGTGTTGGAGTACCATTAGATATATGCAAAACCATATAAATGTGATTTTAGAGTACATTAGGTAGAATACCTAGGTCACATTATATCCCATGAAGGTGTCAAATTTGATCCTCAAAAGATCAAAGTTATGGTCGAATGGCTAATACCCAAAACTCTCAAAACACTTTGAGGGTTCCTAATACTAACAAGTTATTACTGAAGATTTGTGAAAGGCTATGGAAGAATAATAACTCCACTCAAATATTTGATAAAAAATAAAGAATTCTACTAGAATGATGTATCCACTAAAGCATTTGAGCAACTTAAAGCAACTATATGCACCACGATAGTTTTGGATACTCCAGACTTCTCAAAAATGTTCATTATTGAATGTGATTCTTCTACATCATGGTTGGGAGTAGTAATAATGTAGGAATGAGGACCCATTTCATTTTATATTCATCAATTCAAAGGTAATAATATAAAAAGTCCTATTTATGAAAAATAAATGATGGATATTATTCATGTAGTCAAATAATGGAATCCCTATCATATGGGTAGACACTTTAAGGTGATCATAAGAATCTCAAATACTTTTTGGATCAAAGAGAATCATATGAAGAAAAATATAAGTGTTTAAAAAATTTTGGGTTATTATTTTGAAATAATATAAAATAAGGATACACATAATGTAGTACCGAATGCATTATCTAAGTGGGATACATCCATAGAAGCATTACTTTGTGTAATGTCCATGTTGCAGGCTAATTGGGTGGATGAATCTAGGTTAGAGTGAGAGTAGGACAAAGATACATTAGTTTAGATTAATAATATCCAAAAAAAATTATATCCTCCAAAAAAATGTAATGTAAGGGTTATGCACTAAGGTATAGGATATGTTATACTTGTGCAAAAATTTAGAGTTGAAGCATAAGGTTCTTGTAGAGTTGCATGTATATATAATTATAATACACTCTAGGGCTTTTCAAACTTATCATATAATTAAGCAAGAAATATTTTGAGAAATACTCAAGACTCAAGGGATATTTATAAAAGTTTGTGGTAGAGTTCTTGATATGACAATAGAACAAAGGTTAGACAGTTAAGATCCTAGGCATGTTACAACCTTTAGCAATTACTAGTAAAATATGGGAGGAGGTTTCCATGGATTTCATCATAGGTTTTCCTTTTTCTAAAGGTAATAATGTTATTTTCATAATTGTGGTCATGAATACAAAATATTCCATATTTTTCCCTCTCATACCCATTTATAACAAATAAAATGATAACTATATTTTTGGAGGTAGTTCTAAAATTACAAGGAACCCCAAAAATAATTTTAAGTGATCATGATCCTATTTTCACTAGTAATTTTTGGACTTCACTATTTTGTTATTTGGGTACCAGTCTATCTCATAAATCATATTACCACCCCAATCTGATGGATAAATAGAAGTGGGAAAAAATTGTTTAGATGAGTATCTCTATTTTTTATATTAGTTAAGTAAAAATATTGTGAATACTTGTAAAATGATGGTATAACACATCTTTTCATACCTCTTCTAAAATATCCCCATTTATATAATTATATAGTTACCATATACCTTCCATCACTTCTTCGTTAAGGTTTTAAACCATATTTTGAGACATGGAAGGGCACATTCAACATTAATAAGAGGCTTTGGTTGGTTTGATAGAGAATTTGGATTTGGTATAAAAATAGGATGAAGCAACAAGTAGATAAACATCGTAGTGAGTGACATTAATGACTATGTCTTTTTACATTTTCTTCCTTATAATTAGATGTCCTTAAAGGAATAGAAAAAGGAAAAAAAAATTGTTACTAAGTAATATGGCCCTTATCAAGTTTTGTAGAAAATTGCAAGTGTGGATTATAATCCAAAGTTGCATCACACATCATGCATATTGTATACATATTATTCCATGTTTCTTGCCTAAATAAAGTCATTAAATAGGAAGATTCAGCCCAAATAGATCTACTATAAATAAATCCCAAAAACATTTACTAAGAGGTTGAGAACTATAGATATTAATTAATAACTAATCAAGTGGAAGAACCTAAGTAGTGAGGCTGCAACTTAGGAGGGTGAATACTTTTTTCAATAATGTTGTCCAAAGTTGAGGACAATGTTGGTTTGAATAGGAAGGGCATGTGACACCCCTAACCTATCACATGTATTGGGATAGGAATAAATTACTTGTGGCTTAATTATCCCTCTTTAATGTTATATTACATTTCTTTATGAATTCATTTGGTCAATAGGTCATCCTATGGAGTAACCATGGTGTAGGTACTATATATAGGAGTCAATGGGTAGTTTTTTATCATGATAATATGATTTTTACTCTTATTGTATCTTTTGCAGGTTTCCTCCTCAAATAGGCTTGTATTTTATTCATATATTCTACTATATTTGAGTCATATAATGATGTATTAATGTTATTATACTTTAATGTTGAAGTAATTTCATTACAGAGTGGATGTTCTCAAGGATTTTACTATATAATACATATCTTGTTTAATTTAGTGGATTCTACAAGTTTGATGTTCTTCTTAGGAGCCAAAAGGGTTTTAAATGCTCTCTTGGAAAGAAGGTTATACTAGGATGGAGGGATTTGAATGCTTGATTATTGATTATGAGAAGTCTAAGTAATAATACCCAAAAATGGTGTATAAGGGTCCATTTTAGGGGTATGAAAATACCCTTCCTCATGATTCTTAGCTTGTGCTACTAGTTTTGTCAAAAACTCTTCCTTCCCTAGTTATTATAATAAACATTGTAGATTATCTTTAGATGTTGCCTCATTATCTTCATTTTATTTAATTTTTAACTTTGATACCTGAAAAATGTCAACTAATTAGGTAAGAATATATCTAGGTAGTCTCATTCTTACTTCATATAAATTAATCAACCTTTTTTTACATTTTTTCCAGCCTTGCCCTACATAGGGTTATTAAAGTATGTGTTTTGGAATTTTTCACTAATATATTTTTGAATAAATTGAAAATTACATCTATAAAGAAGGAAATGTAACTAGGAACATAGTAAAAAATTCATAAAATATTTATAAAGCAAAAGATTTTATCAATATTGGATATATAATTATTATTACACCTTCGTTGTAAATGATTCTAAAATTATGAACATGATTTTATCCATGAATTAAACTAATGTAGACCAATTTATAAATGTATAATCTAATATTATAAGATGGGGTATCCACTTTTTTTATAAAATAATCTAATTCACTAATTGTCAACCCATGGTTCATTTAGCTTTATCAAGATGTCAACACTATATGTTCAACACTTACTCAATGGTTGATTTGTATCAATTGCAGATAGGAACACACTTGCATAAGATAGATTATAGTAATTTAGAGTAATTGGTAGTAAATCAAACTTTCAAGAAATAAATTAAGTAAATTGAATTGAATTGATTGCAGTGGAAGCTTCCACCAATAAAGTAAAAATTATTCAAACTTAATAAAACAATGCATGAATTAATCACAATACTTAAATCACACATATGCATAATTCAAAAGATATAAATAGATACTTGTATACAAATTATAATTCACTAATCTAGAAAGCTAATGTATTTAATAAAACTCCTCCTCAAGGGTCCCTCCTCACTTGGGTTGAGTTCCAATCCTCCTCTTACATTCTAATAATTTTACTTCAGGTTATTGATTTAATTCATAATCCTATAGAAATTAAATATTTCTAAAACAATGGTTAAAAAGATAACTATTGAGAATGATAATGTTTTTCACACTAAAACTTCCTATTAATCTCTTACCCATGGCCTAAGTCCATACTAAATTATATAAAAAGGTGTCCATCTATTATTATTTAACAATAAATGCTAGGAGTAAGATATAAAATTTAGGAATAATTCCAATTTAAGAGAATGTTTTCATTAATGGTTATATGAAAATAGAATGTGGTGTGTTATATTTTGAGAGATAATAATAATATTATTTTGGTGCAATGAATAATATATATATTACCAACTAACTTCAACCATAAACATCATATTTTGACATGTAATATTTTCTCTTCAACTTCTTCCATCATGGGTAATAGCCCAAGTATTATGTTACAACTACTAGAGGTCAATTTAGGCTAGTGGTAGTTGTTATAGGTTTGATGTGGTAGCCTTTAAGTATCTACATTCTCATCACTTATTTATTATGCGATCCCACTACTTAGGTGTATATAGGCTATAACTAGCCAAAACTATTTTGGGCTAGTCCTATTTACTCACATTCATCGAACACATAAACCATAAATAAACTAATCATAATAAGGATAACGATAATGAATATTAATCACAAATTAAAATTATTTCATTCATATAAACATAGGTAATATATTCATCATGTTTTATTAGTTATTTAGTAAGAAAATATACAAAACATGGCTAAAGAGTTTTAGAAATAGTATGCCTACAAAAATGTTTCTATGGGTTCAAAGTACACCAATTACATGACTCACCAGTCATATAATGTCCTATTATAAATATTTTTTCATGTGTTAATTATTCAAAATATGTGACAACCTTTAGAAACTATATATCATCATCATGTTCAACATGGGAAAGGGATGTTTGGACATGTAATGTATTGGCTCATGGATGAAAACTAGATAGGGGATGAAATGAAAGGATGTGTAAGTATTCACATAATTAGGGCCACTCATAAATAATGATTTACTAGATCAAACATAAAAAATTTGAGATGAATAATGTTCATGGGCTCATCTAACTCTTTCTCATCTTATGTTTCCAATCTTTACACTCTAAAACCATATTTAGTTATGATGAAATATGGACCCAACCAATTAATCTCAAAATTTCCTTTCATTTTGTGATTAGCATTGATATTTTTTTATTTTATTTGATCACGAGATCACTAAATTCAATCTCTTTAGAAATTTTACAATTATCATAGTTGTGCTATAGTTTATTTTGATATTATTTGAGATGATTAAAAGAAAGTAGCCACTTTTCATCCAAGAGGTTTAATTATTTTATTTAGGATAATTTATAAAATTCATCATCAATAAGACCCTATAAGGTAATGCATAGGGAGGGTAACTCATTCTTAACAAGGAGGATAAATTTTGAGCTAAAATATAGGGAACATGGTGTGGCACCTCTAGGAGTGTAAATGTTGGTCCAATAATCTCATAAGATAGGAAAATGTTGTATATTATAGTCATGACTGATGTTATGGACAATATTTTTATTTATGCCTTAGCTTGACCATTACCTTGAGGGTAATAGGGAGTTAACTATCTATGTTTAATATGGAATTATCTCTAAAGGAATTTAACATCCTTATTCTTGAAGGACTTACCATATTAAAAAATGATGGTGGATGGTATTTCATAATGATAAATGATGTGATTTAGGATAAATTTATAAATTCAATTATCGATTACAAAAAAATGGTGCTTGAAAAGGAGATGTTACCTAAAAGTTATGTATGTTTGAATATTTATTGCACAAATAATAATGATCTCTAGTTTTCATAATTTTTTTTCATGTGAAAAAGTTTGGCAAACATTTGTGAGGAAATCCCCCTTGGGTTGGTTCTGACCTAGGGCTTAAATTCCCATGAGAGTAAGGAGCTAAAGGTTAGAATGAGTTTTCACCCTCCCTAATTTTGATTGATTTTAATTATGTGGGAGTGATATCAAACCAAAAATGAATCCCATTTTGAAATGAATAGTACCACTTTAAACTCAATTAAATTTGGCATCCTCTATACTGTCAGAGTTTTAAAACATCCTCATAGTCTTCAAATTTTCTATTAGTTTTGTAGTAGTTTAAAAAAGGACCTTATGTGTACGTAAAAGTTTCACCTATTAGTTTTTTGTGTCACGGTTTTATCTTGGATATGAATTCATAAAGTTTTATTATTATAGTTACATCTTGGATTTCCATTATCAAAACTTGTGACTATAATTATAGTCTAAATTTTTCCCATCAAGATTATGATGGGTGTCATTAATCCTTTCATTTAATTAAATTGATTTATTGATGTCATTTAAACTAGGGGTAGTGTCTAAAGCTATTTGCAACAGGCTTATGGTTGTATGTATTATAGATATGATTAGGGGGTTTATTTTATTTTTAAATATATAATCTAATCTATCCTACAAAGTATTAGTTTATGCAATAAAGAAAATTATAGAATTATAATGCTCTATAATCTAATTTACTGAAATAAACATACTTTTTGGAAATAAACACAATTGCTATAAATGAAAATGATTTCTATAAGTAAGGACACTTGATGAAAATAAATACTCTTATTGGAAGTAAACACACTTGCTTTAAATAAAAATAATTACTGAAATCTTAAATGAACTTTTAGAAAATAACTTCCTGCATGTTTTAAAATATATTTATAATTACTATTGTAAATATGAAATAAATTATTAAAAATTACAAATACATAAAATACCATATAAAATATGTTCCTGATTCTTGAGGAGAGTGGGCCCTTGCTGAATTTGGGAATAAGAATGAAAGAAGACTTAGTACTTGGAAATTGAAGCTTTCTTCACTAATAAAAATAGATTACATAAATGGAATAGTAATGACACTAGAATATTAACTAAATATAAAATATATTTCTCAATTTATTTTATTTCTCTATTTTTTTTTCAAATCTTGGTAAACTTTTTAACGTGATCGGCACTGTTGGCTAGACACAACTAATACCGGTACCATGGGGCCAGGGAGGGACTCGAACACTGGTGGGCAGAGCCGCAATGGAAGTACCCATCCAACTGAATACACACCCTAACCCTATTTTATTTTTCTCTTCATCAAAATATGAATATCAACTTATATAATGTTATAGTAGAACATCCCTAGATCTTATTACTCAATCTCCTCTTATCAAGATAAATCTCCTAATTTCAGTGGTTCTTCAAAATAGAGATTTAATGTTATAGAATAGGAAGATACATTGGTTTCAAAATCCACTACATATTAACTAAGAATGACTACATAGATCTACTAAATTTATTTAATTATTTAATTCTATGGACATATTTACATAGACAAATATATATAGAAAGTCTATTTATAAATTTAATATTTATAGTATTTCTATAAATAGTAAGTGACCAAAACAATCTCCAAGTGTATAACTGTAGTTTTAAATTCTCAAAAGATAGAATGGAAGATTCTAGAGTGATTTTGGCAAAGTCCAAAGTAGTCTAGTGGATTTTAAAGCAATCTAGTGGAGTTTAAAACAATCAGGTGGACTTTGAAGTAATCTAGTGGAGTTTGAAGCAACTTCAGAGCAATTTTTTTCAAGAAACCTAAATTCTTGAATAATTCCATAATGAATCTACTAATATGGATGGAGTTCCAATTTTGAAATTGTTCCTCTATTTGAGAACTCCATTTGTGCCATGCTAGAATAGGAGTTATAAGAAATGGTGTCTAGAATCTTAAGCCAAACCCAATTCATTCTCCTCATATATTTAGAACATACACAATAATATAATTAAAAACTTATTCCCTTCTTAATCTCCATCTTAGATTAGTTGGAGATATCACCTCTCTTATTTTTAATGAAACTATCAATATGTCCCAAACTTTGATACTAGATGTAGAGACATTATCAAAATGTTGTCTAGTATAGAAATTGAAGAAGAGAATACTATTATAAAAATCATGTAAGTAATAATCCCTAATATTTGGATTCATTAGATAGGTATTTTTTAAATTTATCAATAAATTATTGGCACTAGTAAAAGTAGGTCTAATGCACAACCATGTAGTTGTAGATTTTAACATATATTATTAATGTCTATCTTTCCAAGTTGTTTGATTTTCAAAAGTATAAATAATATATTTTAGGTGAACTTACCATACATATAGATTGACCATTAATTTATTTTAATCTCCCAAAAGCATATTACATAAATAAAACTCACATAAAAAATATTGTTGTTCAGGAGTGGAGTCCTGAAAAATGTTTGAAAACATGGGAGAATCTTTAGTGTTGTGGGGTAAACCACATGTAAATCTAAATAACTGCCATATATAAATTTATTAATTTAAATACATGCTATAACAAGGATAATGATATCTTCAAGTTAGGAGAGTTTCACCTATTTGACATGCATTCTTTAGGTTTGCATCAAGAACTTTAATTTTCTATTTTTCTTGCTCCAAATTTTCTTACATGGCATGTTTTTCCTTTTATAGTACTCTATTTTGTTATTTAAATTCATGTAACTCAAAACATACTTGATTCCATCTATCTTTATAATCCACATGAGAAACAATGGTTTCCCATGATTTATCTATGTAAGGGTTAGAATAAGATCCAGTTTATAGCTGAGAATTTTGAAGTTGTTATTTTAACAACATAATTTCTTCCTCTAATTCAATGATGTAGATCTAAGAATTGACCATTTTTTCATCAATATGAGTTATTTTTTTATCAATATATTTATTTTTAGTCATGCGATTCAAAGCTTTATCTTTAAAACCATCTAATCCTTGAATCAAAGAAAATTTGAGTGAATCCTTACATTATAATTGACCTAGAAGGTCAATAATATTTTTCATTTGTTTCTTGATGATGACCTTAGCTTTTGACAATGTAAGGATAAGTTGTAACTCTAGGTCTTCAATTTAGATTGATCATTGTTCTTTTTTAGAGACCATTATACCTTTCCCTTTATCTAATACTAGTTTTGATTTAGGATTTTAAGAGGATGGAAAAGATTATATTTTTTACACTACAATATCTTCTATGAGTATGTTTTATCTTTAATCAGGTACTTCAATAAGAATATCTAATGGGATATATTTTTCATTAGAGATTGTTATTTATGACTTAGGAATATCTAGTGTAATGACTTAATAACTAGGAGGAGATACAAACTCAGGTATTTCTATTATGAATATTTATTCAATAAGAACTATTGCTATTGCCTTAGGAACCTCTACTATGATGACTTACTTATTAGGTACTATTTTTATTGTCTCCACTAATGTTGAATAAGAAAACATTGGAAAATATTTGAGTCTACCAATTGTAGCATCTACTTATATTTCTTCATCATCTTCTGATAAAATAGGTCTTTTATGTATTCTTTTGGTTTGTATAGAGGAACTAGGTTTCATTAGAGAAATATCCTCATCAAATTTTAAAGTATGATATAGAGATTCATGATTTGATTAGGACTATGAAACCCTTGGTCTTAGTTTTCATTTTGTGGTAGTCTATTAATAAGTCTGTATAACCACATATGTGGTTTGTGATCTAGTTTGGCACCTATCACTAGTTAAAACCTTGACTTTAGAGGAGGAAGATACTTCTTTTATCTTGGGCCTAGGAGATTTCTAAAGGACATTGAAACTAATGTTGAAATCTGACTGAACCTATTAATTCAAAAAGTATTCCATGCTATTATTCTTTGTTGAATAAAAAGATGTTGAATGATTAGATGGATAAGACAATGATGTTGGAGAGGGACTGATCTATTAGTACCAAATTTTTTTGGATCCATGTAATAATAAGGTAAGGTTAACCTTATGTTAGTTTTTTTATTTCCAATATTTAACGTGAAGTATGATATGAATTGATTCATACCCAAAAATTCTATATTATCCTTCACACATGAAATATTTCATTACCTAGAAAGAAATAGACTTCCAAGGTTTAGGTAGAGTTTCTCTTCTAATCCCTTTTACTTTTATTTGATGGTTTTTAACACATGTAATATAAACTTGTTCATTTCCATTTAATTGGGAAATTAGCTTAAAAAGGAGGTTCTTCTAAGTAATCTCTTACCTTCATTAGAAATTCCAAAAATTTCACTAATGATTGAGCTATAAAATGGCCTGAAAATACCTCACACTATATTGGAGTCTTATTTTATATTGGAAATGAATTTTTTATGATATCTTCATCACATCCCTCAAATTTATGCAAAAATGATAACCAAATACCCTCTTCAAAAACATCCATAGAGATATCATCTACCATCAATATAAATACACTCATAGGTTTAAAATGTTTCTTGTGTCCCATGGTGATTCTAGCAAATTATTAAAAATTGGGGGATTACAAGTACAATAGTCAATGATAATGTAAACAACAATGTGCAAATGAAAATGGAAAGGAGTGATTTAAATGGATATTTGTCTTGGTGATTGTAAACATAATCTAAATCAATCATCACATAGTGTGTAAATTAAATAAAGTTATATTTGTAAAAGATCTGATGTACTTCCATACTGATGAGACTTGTGTATTATTAGTTCTGATGACTAATTTAAAATACTTTGGAATGAGTCAGTAGATGGTTGAATCCATGAATAAATGTGATATGAAATTCTATTTCCTTGCATGTCATTTGATTCATGATTTTTCCATATCATCAAATTCCCTTTCTTTTTCTTATGTATCTCCTTACCTATGATTTTTAGATGTCAAAAAATGATTTTAGTGGGTATTTACTTTGATAGTCTAGAAGATGTCTTCTTTCCAAATCTGATCATAAACATAAACATAAACATACAAGAATCAAAAGATGCATATTATCCTAATACAAATAAATAAAATGTTTTGATTACAAAATCATATTCCTAATATTCATTAATTTTCTACTACCTAATTCCAACATAAAGAAAATGCATGAATTAGTCTTTATAGAAATGTGTACAAATAAATGTTACAATTATTTGCTTTTTCTGAAACAATTGTTAAACTTTTACTAATTTTATATTTTTTTTCATTTTTTTGTATTTGGTATTTTACCCTTGATCATCCATTTATGGTTTTCAAGCCAAATCTCATTACATAATGCGTGACCAACCATCAAGATGGTTTTCTGATCAACATTGTCAATATCATCCTAAAAGGATATTCACCATTGATTTTTTGTTATATATATATATAATATTTTTGGAATAAGGAAGACCAATAAATGATCCCCTTCTCTTATTTTATATAATACACCATCATGGAGTGGTTGGCATAGAATAATTAGCTTATTCCATGAAAACTACCTCATGCCTAATATTTTAAACAAATTCTTTTTTGTTGATAGGTTTCTGGTAAAATTTAAGTCTATGTCTATTGACCAACAATTTTTTTTGGTTACCATCTATTGGTAATAATTTATTGATCCATTATTAAATATGTTTTCTATTTGATATGGACCAGACTATCTGGTCCTTAACTTGCCTTTGAATTTCTTAAACTTAGAATCAAACAAAAGTGCCCAATCTCTTTTTTGAAATCTTCTTACTTTGATCTGGGAATCATGCCATATTTTCCTTTTATGTTGCATCACCTCTATTTATTTAAATGCTTCTATCCTTATCTCACCAAGTTCATTTGATTAAATAATTATTTCTTATTGTGCCTTATCTAGATTAATACCTATTTCCATTATTATTTTCAATGTTTATAATTCAAATTATATGTAAAATAAAGGCTTCTTACCATATAATAAATCATAGGGTGAGAATCTAGTGGTTGTCTTCTAAGTAGAAATTTAGGCCCATACTCCTTTTGGTATTTTAGCTACCCAACCTTTTCTATTGCTATTGACTATCTTGGTTAGAATATTCTCCAACTCTTTGTTAGTAAATTCTACTTGGCCATTGAAATGTGGATGATAAGGAGAGGATTTCCTATGATTTAATTGGTATAAATCCATAAAATGTTTAATCATATTAGACATGAAATGTGGTCCTTGATCTAAAATTATCTCTCTAGCTACATTAAACCTTTGCATGATATTAAAATATAAAAAACCTATCACTACTTTTCTAGCAAAGGTTAAGGCCTGAACTTCAACCCATTTATTGACATAATCTATACATATTAAAATATATTCTTTTCCTTGAGATGGAGGAACTATAGGATAAGAAAACTCTATTCCCCATTTTTCAAATAGTTTTAATACTACTTGTGGATGAAGAAGCATCTCTGATGATAGTGTAGGCTATCCCATCCTTTGGCATGGATCACATTATTTGATATTCTTCTTTACTTGTCTATGAAGGGAAGGTTAGTAGTATCCTGATACTAAGATATTATACATAGTTCATTTTGTTGAATAATTCTCTCTTCCTAGTTCATCATGGCAAGTTCTAATGATATCATATGTTTTATTATTTGATACACACTTTTGAAATACATTATCAGGTCCATATTTAACTAACATGCCATTAATCCATATTAAATAAGAATTTTTTATGATTAAGTATTTCCTTTATTTCTATGTAAAATGAGAAGGAAACTTCTATGTTGCTAAGTAATTGTCTATGTTAGAAAACCATGGGGATTCTACTAAAATAGCAATTTTTTGTTCATCTAGAAAGTTTTCCTCAATTGGTTCTTCATTACCTATATTCTCTATTCTAGACAATTTTTTTGTAATAACATTAAACTTCCCTAGTTAATTAATAATGGTTATATCATATTCTTACAAAAATAACAAACATATTTTAATTTTCCATCCTAATATAGGTTTATTCATAATATACCTTATGACTAAATGATCTATGTATATGAAGACCTTATACCCTATAATATAGTGTTTGAATTTGTTGATGTCATAAATTATAGCTATTGATGAGGGTTTTAACCATGCCAATATCATAACGAGGTAGCCTCTAACATTTTAGGATCTCTATTGAGGTAAACTCCATTCAAGGGAATAATTTATAGGTATCCACTCATAACAACCTATTGATGGAATAACTAGTAGGGTACGCAATATGTTGACAAGGTTTTTGGATGGAGGATGTTGAGATCAACATACCCATATTCCTAAAAGATGGGGACTCTTGTGTTAAAATTATGAAAAAATTTAGTTCAATTTCTAAATTCACATGATTAGAGTGTCATTTGAGAGGTTTTCACATTATTTTTAATTGAAGATCATCCACACCATGTTTTAGTTGGTCTTTTGTTCATGGTTCTACTTCAACTTGGCCTAATGTGGCTAACAATGAAATATCATGTTTCATGTTGTAGGTATAATGGGGATATATTTGAATAGATTATGCTACGGGTTTTTAATTCAATCCATATTCAATATTTTACTAGCCTTATACTACATAAATCCAATTTTAATTCATGCCTAAAATTCTTGAAAATCCTCCTTCAGAAACCCTTGCCTATGTTTTTGGACAAAATTGAAAATTGGTGGGAATAAAATTTGTAAGAACACTTTAAAAGTGTTGTGGAATCAAGCTTAATTTTTACACTATATCTTAGTCATGTTTTTTAACATGACCAAACCATGGCCTAAAAATTATATGCTTCATCCCCATTATATTTCCCCCTTTTGTTCCCTTTTATTGGTGCATCGACTAACCTTAATGTTTGTAGGGTCCTTTCATTATGTTCTTCACTTGGTTTGACCTTTGTTATTAACATGGTCCCTATTTTTATAACTTATACTAATGTCTTAGTCCTAAATACCCATTCATGTTTATTAACATAAATAGCACCTTAGTCTTAAGAATTTAACCTAAGTCTTATATACCCTCAAAACCTAACTTAAACCATATCCTTATCTATAGGATTTATAGGATCGATGGATTTTAACTATTCATACAACATTGATTGAAAAGAATGAAGAGATCTTGATGAATTGAAGACTTTGATCTAGGGAACCAATCTTTCTTGATCACATAGATCATAATTAATGATCCATGGTTGCTTATATAAAGTCTATCAAATGATGTGTATCAATTAAAAGTTCTTATGGGACATACTATTCATGGGACTTAAATTTGACATTATTGTGCCTATTAATTGATGTCCATTAGGTCATCATTGATGTGTATGAGGTCATCAAATTTAACTCCCTACATTTAATTATGAGATCTTAAAATTGATGTTATTGTGATCATCAATTGACATCCACAAGGCCATCATTCACATATGTAAGACCATTAAATCTTAGCCCCTATAAATAATTATACAAGATAAATTTTAAATTCTTGTGACCATGAATTAGAATCTATAAGGCCATCAGTGATGTCAATGATACCATCAAATTAAATCTTAAAAACTAATCTTATTTGGATAACTGAACATGTTTGTCTTCATGTTACAAGATCAATGGAGACCCATTTAGACAATAAGCATGTGTAGAGTTTTGTAATTTAATGATAAAATTATCCTTTCATTTACCCTTTAGCCAATTATAGACCAATTTCAAATTTATATGGGATATATTATAAGTACCATAAACCTAGCTCAAATTTTATCCTAAAGTGTGGTCATATTTTTAAACACTTGACTATACTATAGTCTGAAATATCATGCTTGATCCCTATATGTCCCATGATATTTTAAGGTCTATTATTTAAGATTAGCCTAACAATTACAAGTTCCCATATTAAAAATTAGCTTAGAACTTTTTACTTTAAAATTTTATCATATTTATTAATATAATAAAACCTTAGGTTAGGAAATATTGTAATTGGTCCTTTATTATTAATGGTCCCCCTTTTATCATGATCTAAAATTAGCTTAAATACTTTAGCCTATGATTTATATCATGTTTATTAACATGAAATAAACCATATACTAAACACTTTAACCTAAGTTCTTATATGTATCGATGATAACTTAAACATCATTCACCTTTGCAAGATCTACAACTTGTGTGAGATTGGAAGAACATGATCAAATAGAGTGAGATCTCTATAGCCTATTAAATAGAACCTACAGGGGCTCATAGGACCACCATGTGGCAAACATGTAATAAATAATGGAGCTAGCATGGTACAGAGCTCAATAATCCCTGTAGGACTACTAAGCCACATAACCATGGGGCCTAGTCTAAACAATGACCAATGGCATACAACTCATAAGTTTGAGATCAATGGATTGTATTGATCTATGCAAGATTATTTGATGGATCAAAATCAAGTAGGATTTTTAAACAAAAATGGTTATTTCTTGAATAATAATGAATAAAGTGCCACAAAAGTGATAACTAGATGCCACCTAAGTAGAAAATTACAAAACCAAAGTTTTTTTGGGCACAAAAAAGCAAAGGTATAAAGGAAGAAGTCTAAATCAAATACAAAGCACCAAATTCACTTAAGTAAAAAAATGTCACCATTAAAACCTAAAAAATACTTGCAAAGAATCCCTACCATCTACAAAGCCCTAATTTGATCCTAAATTGGCCATTATCAAACCAGAGAGAACTCAATTGTTATTTGAGTAGGTGCAAATTAATCCATAGGAAATTTGTAGACCACTAGTGTGCATTTTTTAAATTTCATAGTCATGGTAGCTTTAAAGCAACATAGAGAGGACACAGAGCTCTACTTAACCATAAATTCAAAATGAAGGGTCTTTAAGGACATAATATTTTATGTTGTGGTGTTGAACACTAGAGACAGTAATTGGTTCAAGCTCTTATTATAAATTGAACAACTAAAACCCATAAAAAAAGAGGACAAGAAAATTGCATCCATCAAGATAAGATATTACAACTTGGTTTTAGCATAAATGGTGATCCTTAAACAAATAGTAACACAAATAGAGGTACTTAATTTTATATGTCCTCCTCCCTAATTAATTCAAGATTAAAAAGTGTATGATGATCAATGAAAATAATCATAAATTCATTGTTTATGTGTCTCCCATTGCTTTTGAGAACTATTATAAGTTACCCAAGCCTTGAGTGGATGTAACCACACTTAATGGAATAATAAAAATGACCTAAAAACCATCTTGGCCCCATGGTTGTATTCTAGAAACCATGTGATTTTTTACCTTAGTGGAAACATTCCAATCAACTAATTCTAACCTAAAATTGGAATGATAATGACCTTGATGAATAGGCTATGTGAAAACCTCACTACCACTTATGTTGATAGCATTTGGGTATCCCTGGTATACTTTATGATGTATAATGAGTTCACCCCTCCCATTAGTAGACTTATCAGTAGATGTTTATGTAGGTATATCTCCACAATCAAGAAAGGGTCTAGCAAAAACTTCTATATGATATCTTATCTCTTAGATGCCATGCTTTCAAAAATTGAGATCCTGAAATTTAGATGATGGTCCCTTGAAAAGACATAGAAAGTGTCCTAGTTCTATTCAAAATTGCATTTATTCAAGGATAGGGACCATATTTAATTTATCTATGATTGCATCTATCATATCATGAATAATTATATAACAAGATGTCCAATGCCTAGAGTCAACCCATTGGCAAAGAAGTTCATTAATTCCATTGGGTACATCTAGTTTTATATGGATTTCACAATCATTAGGATTGTGGTAACACATTATACTCCACTTAGATTACCAGTCCATGTTCTAAATAAATTGGCTGAGTAGGAAGTTGTATTATAAATATACAATCATATTAATGGTGTTTATAGAGGCAAAAGGAAAGGACTATTGCATATTCCACCATTGCCTATTGGAAAAACCATATTATAGTATTGGGACAACATTGAATATGTTATTAGGCATAGAGAATATTTCAAGTTACAACATGATGAATTAAGATAGTGGGACCCCAATGATAGAGTTGGGAAACATTTGAAGGCTAAATAGATATGTTTGACCTAAGAACATCAGCCATGAGTCTATGACTCAATTTACATAGAGTTTTCATTCTTCATAATAGTATTGTCAAGGTTGAAGAAATGTGTCATCAACCTATAAGCTATATTGATGAGGGACTAGAAAGGAAGTGATGACATTTGGCAACTTGGTTTGAGGCAATACCACTTTCTAAGAGTTTAATCCTCTGGACCTCTCACCGTGTAACCACAATCACAAGAAAAAGTCCCAACCTTAAAGTACAATTTTAAAAAAGGCCTAAATAAAGGATACATAGGGAGGGTACATCATCTTCATCCCACCCCAATGAACTAGGATCTCTAATTGAATACATTGATGTGGTGGCATTAGACCTAGGTGAGATAGTGGGAGATGCTTTGTAGATGTCCATTACTTGTCAATCTAATGAAGAGGAAATATAGATAGAATAACCTCAACCCTAAGTTGAGGAGGTAAATTAAGAGAATAAATTATCTTTGAGTCTATTTATAATTGTTCCTCCACCTAAGAGAAAGGATAAGCTTACATTAGTTCTAATAGGAACCAAGAGGCCTAGAATAACCTTCACTCACCCTTTGAGTGAGGTCAATGTATTTAGAAAATAAAATGTGCTACAAGGACCAACCATCCTTGAGTGGTTTATCTATGACAAATTTTAAAACATTCCTACTTTACAACACTCTTAGGTCATGACCATGTTATTCAACATAACTATCTATGATGAGTTTAAACAATGGATAATTAGCTTTTATAAGGAGGATAAATAAATAAAGATGAATTTCCTTAGGAAGACAATTAACACTTAAATAAATTATCTTGGGGAGTCAAGTGGTACCCAAATAGAGAATCTAGAGCCTACTCAAATAACTCAATCATCAGTTGGAGTCCAATTCAATCTAGAAACTATAGGTTTAAAGAGGGTGACTGAAAAGAGAGCCATGATGGCTGGTGATGAATTCATTTTTTAGAAGGTGGAATGATTTGTTGGTTTAATTACATTAGGAGGTTATAATTTAGGTAAATACCCCATATTTGAATAATATATACTTGGATTATCCTAGCTAAAAATTGATATCCAAGGCATGAAATAACAAATTGAGAACCAAAAGAAGTAAAGGGAAAATTAAGAGAGATAGATTGTTTTATCTATCCTAGGTACTATGATAGAGATGTTTGAGGGATAATTTTATGACATGTTTAATTAATAAAGATAAAAAATGAAATACAAGGTGTATTAGGTAAGCAAGATGCAGTAGTCAGGGGTCTAAATACTCAATGGTAGAGTTTAAAAGATAAGATGAAGGATTTAATTTGCATCTAAATTGGGGATAAAATCCTAGATTTCAAAACCATCAGCCTAGCCCATCTCAACATAGTGATGGGACTGATTATAGATAAAATTTAAGGACTGATCATGTGGTCCAAGATTTTAGAAAGAATAATTATGTATGATAAAGAGTTACTAGATAGGATAAAATAGTTCCTTAAAACCATGATTGATAATCTTAAAACACTTAAAACTCCATGGGCATCATTTTAGATGATGAATTCAAGTATAGGACCACTTGGTCATGAAAGAGGTAAAGAGTAAGACCCAAGATAGGTTTGGGGCTAAAAATAGTAAGATTATGGACATAATTTTAATGGCATAAGAAAATATTGTCAAGGCAAGAAGCATTAAAGAATATTGTGAGAGAAAAAATAGGGACCTTGAGGACTTAGCTAATCAAGAGGATTAGCTTTTTCTTGAACATGTAGTTAATTTGAGACTCATTGATGAAAAACATCAAAAATTAGTAAGGCTACTTCAGTATAACCAAGGAGATTCATCATCACATGGTCCACCAGTTAGTGAGGAATATTATCTTTTATTGAATCAATGTAAATTTTGAAAATAGGATATTATTTTGTAAAGACGTGTACATTTTGTTAGCACATTTTGCTATAGGTCAATTCATTTTGGAAAGCATAGTGTATTATAAAAACTTTATAAAAGGTGCAACTATCCTTTACATTTATACCCTTGTAAGTTAATGCAACTGACTGACATACTTCCTTGTTCCTATAAAAGGAGTATTGTATATTGTAAAGCGGGGGGGGGAGTTTTGAGAAAAAAACTTGTATACTTTGAGATATTAATGTAAGCAATAATTCCAAAAATATTTTATTAACTTGTTTGCATCATTTTGTAAATAGTTTCTCTCTCAATTGTTAGTTATGTATCTTATATTTGAATAGTTATTTTTGAATTCTTTACACGTACCTTTTGAATGCAAAATTGTCAACTTCTGTATATTCTACGTTAATTAAGATTCCTTTGTTTTATTTATTTTATTTGATCTATATTTATAGATGTGCATCAAATATCTTTTTAAAGTAGTAAATATTCAAAGCAAACATGGTTCTTATTTGCATTATGCCTTATCTTCTTTATAAGGTTGCCTAATATATGTTGTGATTTGATCTTAAGTTGTTTTACTTCATATATTGGTTTTAATTTCATGCTTGGGAAACATTTGAACTTTGTCATGATGTCTGAGATAAAAAGTAACAACACTTTTCTTCTCTACCTTACCTTGCCTTTCTACTTTCTATTAACCAAATCACTTTGGTTTAAATTACATTGTAAATATTCACATAAATTAGCCTTTGGAATTATAATTTAGCATAATTCAACATAAATAATATAGATGACCTTCTTATTTATAAAGAGATAGGCCAAGGTGGCTCCCAACCACCAAACTTTATAAACATTATGAAATAGTTTGTTTGCTCTATCAATATTTCATCATAGGTAACCAGATTACCACAAGCTACTACTCATGCTCTAAATTTTTCTAATTATGAAATTAGAAGTGTTCTTTAAACACTAAGATCACCTATGATACACATAGAGGCATCAATAGGTGGAGTTACATTGGAAATATAAGGGAGGCCTTCTTCTCTATAAATTTATAATAAATTTATTGGTTTTTAAGAATTATTCTCAAAGATCACATTAATATTTACATATTTGTGTTCATTTTAACATAATTGTGAAAAGGTTGGTGATCTATGTGGTTTTAGACTGGTCTTTGTGATCATTTAGACAAAGATTGATATTCTTTGAAGACATATGGTAAAGATAGATTTAGAATTGTTAATTCAATAAGGTTAATGTTAGTAATAGCTATTTTGATCAAATATTCATGAATAATTTTCAATTTTGGGTTGATTTAGACTTATACGAATAAATATCATTCTTAATTATGTATTTTGACACTTCTTTGAGAAAATTAGTTAAGGATTATTATCCTTCATTTTCTTTACATGAATCTTTACAAAATTTGCTTAATGTGAAAGTCTAATCAGTTTTTTTTGTAAATATTGATTTGACAAATCGTATTTCAAACAAGATTAAAAATTCTCAAGCTAAGACTACCACAAATAAAAATAAGGTCATTTCTAGAGACTAGGGAACCTCTAATCTATCTAGAAGTCCATAGAAGAGCTAGGATAGACAAAGTTAAGCATAGGCTTTCAAAGTCTCTACCAATTTTACCACCTTAGGGTGATTAGTAATTCAACCCCAATCAAGGTATGTATTTTTTGGGTGGATATTCCATCAATGTACTAGGTGTAGTACATGATCTTCCCTATAATCTTAAGAAATATTTGCCAATATTTGGTCCAACTAGTATTGTAACTGTAAAAGAATATATTATGTCACTCAAAGCTATATTAAGATTGATAAATGTGGTCTATGAGTATGTAGGTTGTAGATTTTGTAATTTTAATTTTAAAGATGATAGATATGAATGGTTTTTAAATTTACCTAAAAATTACATTAATAATTGGGACCAATTAATAATGTTTTCATTGACCAGTTTGGAAAAATTATTAGTCCATGTATCTTATACTAATAATTCACCACAATCAAGAGGGATGCAAATGAACCCATAAGAGCATTTAATGCTAGGTTAAAAAATATGTATATCCATAAAATATTTATGATGATTTATCTCTATAAATCTATAAATATTCCTTAGATCATATGACCTCTATGTTTATAAAGAGGGATATTGGACCTATGAATACTCTAGCCTTAGACTATTCTAAAGTAGTGATCATCAATGATTAGATGCATCCCGAAGTTGAATTGGATTAATCCATTCCAAATGTCAACTCACATATGACCACCTTTAAAATATTTCCTAATAACAATCAAAATATGTCAGCTCTGAATCAAATACCAAATTTGAACCAATTAATCTTGAGCCATGTTGCTCTTAATCAGAACTTAGGATTTTTGAGCCATACTATGACTAGATTTAATCCAAATGATCAAAAATATTTGCTACCAAAAAATGGTGCTAATAATAATTAGGTTAATAATTTATAAGATACCAATATTGAGAATGACTCTATCTTAAAGATGGTCCAAAATCTTACCACTAATTTCCTTCAATTACAAAAGCAAGTTAGCCATATAAGAGAAAGCTCAAGTAGGAACTTCTCATTTCAAAGATTAAATAGAACCAATAATAGATTATATAATGATAGTTTATACAATAATAAAAATAATGAAACATATACTAATAGGAAAACCATGGACATTAATCTTATTGATGTTCCATTAACTTATTATTATAGAGTTCATTATATTGTTAATCATGGTGAAATAGACTGCATCAAATTCTATAAATATTTTAAGGCATTTCAAGAACTTTTATATGAATTGTAAGTAGTTCATAATAAAGATAATTTTTTAGTAGCATCAGGATCTAAATATTCTTACCAAGCCTTCATGGTGGAGATGTTTGACTTACCTTTCTAATAAGACAACAAACCTAGTGATATTCCTAAAGAAGTCCATACTTTTTAGTAGTTCTTGAAGAATACGTACCCTCTAAGGAATGGAGAGTAGAAGTATCCCCTAAATACTTCAAAACCTCTAAAAAACTTTGGAACTCCTCTAGATACTACCTCATGTAATAACCCAAAGCCTCCAAAGGGAAGTACATTTAAACATAGTATTGATGCATTTAATTCTTCCGAAAAAACTAGGTATAATATTATGGAGGATATGAATAAAATTAAATCTAACATTAGATTACATAAATTTACACAAATAATTGAAAAAATGGACCTATTTCTAGATTACTTACCCAATAAGCCTTGTAGGCCACCCAAAACTAATGTCAGAATGTTTGGTAATAATTAACACAACTATTTGTTATATTCTGGTGCATCCACCAACATTATGCTAGCAGGTATTTTTAAATAGCTTAGTTTGAATACCATTAAATATGACAAAGTTGTTACATAGATAATTTAGGTTCAAAGTAATTATGGAAATATTAAATATTCACATGAAACTTACCTCTAATCTTAGTGTTTAATTATTTATTGATATTTAGGTGGTAGACATCCCTGATGCTTATAGGTTACTACTAAGTAGGTAATGGACTAAGGAATTAAGTGGATATATGTCTATTAATTATTATCATTTGTGGTTGACATGGAAAGGAGACCCAAACTATATTAGAGTGTAAAGAGAGCCTCAAATGAAGCAAGTGATCATAAAATACAATGTTGTGAATGAAAAGGTGAACATAGTTGACTCTGATTTAAGAGTTTTCACTCTTGAAACTACCAAGGTATGTGAGTCTAAACCTTATTATATTGTACTTAGATGATGTAAGTTATATATTTTTATGGGGTCAAATGTAAGTCTGGGTCTAGAGTGGGATTTTTACTAACTAGTCATGTTTGTAAGGAATATCATGCTTCTTATAGACTCTAAATTCCATGCACTAATAATATTGTAGAATATGAAGCATTGATCTTAGGTTTACAATTTTTGATCAATTACAAAGTCAAGGAAATTTTGGTTTATGGTGATTAAAAACTTATAGTCAATCAGGTGAGGAGTAGGTACTAGTGTAAATTTTCATATATCAAGAGATATAAGTTTAGAGTTTGGAATTTATTGGAAACTTTTGATGTATTTAACATTTTTTACATCCCTAAGGAGGAGAAAAAGGTTATTTATGAGCTTACCTAAGCTACATCCAAACTTATCCCAAACCACGACTCTCAAGACTTTAGCATTGAACTAGTTCCATGCCCTTCAGTCCTAGATAACATAAACCATCTACATATTTTTAGTGATGACCAACAAATCCTAGATTTCATGACTAACTCAAGAGTATTTGAGGCCCATGTCATAGATAAGTAAAATGAGGATACTCTTAGAGAGAGTGTCATATTTTATAACTAAGTCATTAAACTAAATGAAACCAAAATTCTAAAATTCATGATTGTCATGGAGAGGTTATTTAATCAAGATAAAAAAGTTGAGAACACTAAGATTCCCAAAGTAAGTGGAAAGGATTACAAGGTAGTTAATATTAGACCTCAAGATCAACCTTAGCTAGTTAATATTGGCACAACATGTACAAAAATTGAAAATAAAATATCCAAAGACTTATTAACCAACTATAAGGACATAATTACATGGTCTTATGATGACTTGAAGATTTTTGATACAAAATTCATCACTCATACCATACCCATGAAGAGAGACTGAAAACCTTTTAGACAAAATAATAGGCCTTTCAACCTTATTTTAGAGCTTATGATTTTCAAAGAAGTCAAAAACTTATTAGATGCTAGGATTTTATTTACTATTAGACACTCAACCTAGGTCACCAATTTGGTCCCAATTAGAAAAAATAATGGTGAAATAAGATTGTGCATTGATTTTAGGAATCTAAATAAGTCATCTAAAAAGGAAAACTATCCTTTGACTTCTTTATACCAAGTTATACAAAGTGCTTATGGTTCTACTATGATGTCTTTTCTTAATGGATTTTTAGGGTATAACTAGGTATTGGTGAATCAAGAAGATATGATGAAGGCTGATTTTACTACCAAGTGGGGCATGTTTACATATAAGAGGATGCCATTTGGATTAATAAATGGAGGAAAAACATTCCAAATAGTCATGGATCATGCTTTCTAAGGTCTGGTAGATAAATACATTATTATATGCATGGATGATTTGATTGTTTTTTTTTAAAAATAGGGAAAACCACATCATCCATTTATAGTAGGTATTTGAAAGGTGCAAAAGATATGAGATTTCCCTCAACCCAAAGAAAATTATATTTTGTGTTATTGAGAGAAAGTTGTTAGGCCATGTGATTACTAAGGAGGTAATCTCTAAAGATCCTGAAAGAGTAGAATCTATATCTAAAATAGATATTCCTAATAGTAGGAAAGAACTCAAGTCATTATTTGGTAAAATTAACTTTGTAAGAAAGTTTATTTTTGGCTTTACATAAGCTATCAAGCCATTAACTAACATGATAAAAAAGGATGACAAAATCACTTGGAATTGTTAGGTTGTGGAGCTAAAAGCTTCACCCAGATGCAAACATGGAGGGATACTGAGTGTCACAGTCACCGACATCGGTAGGCCACATCGACATCAAGCAGGGGTCGATAGAAAGAAACCAACATCGGTAGGAGTCATCCAACGTTGGTCACCTCCAGCCAGATAGGGACTGACATCAGTCACTTGTGTGGTTCTAGAACTGGTTGTTGATGAACAGTCAGTTTGTTAAATGGGTTGTTTGCATGTTAAAGACTACTTCGAGTCTTGAGCACTTGTCTAATTATTGTATGCATGAGTTATATATAATAAAATCATGGGCTGTATTGTAGTTGTAGGACTAGGAGAGTTCTTCCCATGGTGGAATCACAAGGGTTCTTCTAGGTATGTAAGATCAGGATTGATCTGCAGGGTGTGCAAGATCAGGTTGGAGATCTACATGTGATAAGTAAGATCAAGTTGGTCTGTAGGGGTGTGTGTGTGAGAGAATCAAAAGGATATCTATGGGGTAGCAAGATCCAAGGTGATAGCAACACATCAAGGAGCAAGATCATGGTGAGATATACTTAGAGAACCAGTTCATACTCAGTTGTACTAGCAGTATTGTACTGACTGGTTGAGGTGAACAACAACTTTGTGCTTGAGTTGTTTGTTGTGACTTGTATTGAGAGAAGATAACTCTGGAGGGAAGATTACTGGTATGCCCATGAAGTGGAAGAAGAGTGTGATCTCTTTATTGTAATTTCCTTCTATAATGAGTTGAAAACAATTGTGTGTTACCTCTCATATTCTATGTTATTTCTTATTTCTATTTACTTGTACTTTTGGTATAATTCCACATGTTTAGTTGCTTATACAAAGGTAATCATATGTGCTCTTAATTTTGACAAGTTGTGTCAGAGCTTTGTGGAACCTAGGTCTTATCAATTGGTATTAGAGTGAGGTTGGAGGTTCTCAAGCGAGGTTGACTAATAGGTGGTTTCAGATATCTTAAGTGTTTTTTGATTATAGGTCACTCTCAGGGGTTTCTTATTGAGTGGGAATATAGCAATGGTAGAAGAAGGTAAGCTGAGAATGGAGAAATTCAGACATAGGTGTTACACCATAGGGTGTGTGGTGGTTGGTCTTCAAGATTAAGCTTGAAGAGGGATACAAGCCAGGATACAGATTAGACAATGTACGGGTACATGTATAGGTGCAACTGTTTAACTCCAAGTGGGAGATTGTTAGGTTGTGGAGCTAAAAGCTTCACTTAGATGCAAACATGGAGGGTTGCTGAGTGTCACAGTCACTGACATCGGTAGGCCACACCGACGTCGGGTAGGGGTCAACAAAAAGCAACTGAGATCGGCAGGAGTCGGCTGACGTCGGTCACCTCTAGTACATTCCCCTGTGCGATTCTAGAACTAGTTGTTGACGAACATTCAGTTTGTTGAATGGGTTATTTGCATGTTAAAGACTACTTTGAGTCTTGAGCCACTTGTCTAATTATTGTATGCATGAGATCTATATAATAGACTCATGGGCTATATTGTAGTTGTAAAACTAGGAGAGTTCTTCCCATGGTGGAATCACAAGGGTTCTTCCAGGTATGTAAGATCAGGATTGATTTGTAGGGTGTGCAAGATCAGGTTGGAGATCTACATGTGATAAGTAAGATCACGTTAGTCTACAAGGGTGTGTGTGTGAGAGGGTCAAAAGTAAATCTATGGGGTAGCAAGATCCAAGGTGACAACAGCACATCAAGGAGCAAGATCATGGTGAGATCTACTTGGAGTACTGATTCGTACTTAGTTGTACTAGCAGTATTGTACAGACTGGTTGAGGTGAACAATATCTCTGTGCTTGAGTTGTTTATTGTGACTTGTATTGAGAGAAGATAACTCTTAAGGAAAGATTACTGGTATGCCCACGAAGTGGAAGAAGAGTGTGATCTCTTTATTGTAATTTCCTTATGTAATGAGTTGAATACAATTGTGTGTTTCCTCTCATATTGCGTGCTATTTATTATTTCTAGTTACTTGTACTTCTAGTATAATTCTACATGTTTAGTTACTTATACAAAGGTAATCATATGTGTTCTTAATTCTGACAAGTTGTGTCAGAGCTTTGTGGAACCTAGGTCCTATCAGGAATGAGAAAACCAAGAAGGCCTTTAAGGACATCAAGGAGGTAATTGGTCAAGCTCTAGTCTTAATAAGTCCAGATTTCTCCAAGGATTTTTACTTTACTCATTTTCTACTAATCATACTATTACTACAGTCTTAACATAGAAAACTAATGGATGTGACTATCTAATTGATTTCATGAGCACCAATTTTTAGAATGTTGAGTTAAATTATTATTTGATTGATAAACAAGAAAAGGCATTAGTAATAGTAGTAAAGAAATTTAGGAATTACATTCTTAGGAATAAGGTGCATGTTATATTACCTAGCCTTGCTAAAAAGTTCATGCTAAGTCAAAATGATCTAGGAGAAAGAAGAGGTAAGTGGATGTCGATGATATAAGAACATGGCATTGAACTAAAGACTAAAATTTTGGTAAGGTGCCAAGGTTTGATTTATATGATTTGTAAGGCTAACCCAAATTTAAATGTCATTCATGTTGAATAAGAAACCTTTCAGTCCAATTATTGGTATGACCCTATTATCCATCTATTAATCAATGGCACTTGTCCTGCAAGTATGACCAAGGAGCAAAGAATAGCCTTAAGACTCAAGGAAACCCAATACTTGATTAATGATGGAGTGTTGTAAGAAAAATCTAAATGTATTTACTTGAGGTGTGTATCCAAAGAGGAAGTAGCTAAGATAATGAGCACTTTTCATGAGAAGTTTGGAAGTGGAAATCAATCTACAATAACCACAGCTCAAAAAATCCTTATAGTTGGTTATTATTTTCCCACAATCTTCAAGGACACACATAAGCACGTAAGGCAATGCCATTCATGCCAAGTCATCAACACAAAGGAGCCCAAGGTAGCCATGCCACTATAACTAATGATGATTGACAATCCATTCACCCAATGGGGACTAGATTTCATAGGGGTGATCAACACTAATTCAACATAAGGTCATGTGTATGTTATGATAGTTACTGATTGTTACACCTAGTTGACTAAGGTAGTGGCCACTAATCAATATAGAATTAAAGAAGTGATCACCTTTTTATAAAAAAACATATTCACTAGATTTGGAACTCTAATCTCCTTCATATGTGATAATGGATATACTTTCATAAAAATTGAAATGATACAGTGGGCATATGATAAAAATATTAGTCTCAATTTATCATCCAACCATTATCCCAAAGGTAATGGAGTATTAAATCAACTAATAAGATCTTGATGAAATCAATAAAAAATTCTATTGTAGACAAACCCATAATGTGGCATAAGCTTCTCAAATATGCCCTATGGGTAGATAGAACAAGGATCAAGCAGGATCTTAAGACATCACCCTTCTTATTGGTGTATGTCTAAGAACCCATAATCCCTATAACACTAAAGATGCAAACATATTATTTGATGCAAGAGTACATGGAGGATAAACATGAATTGGAAAATTCAAGGTTGTTGGACATTACTCAAATAGAAGATGTTAGAGAAGTGGATTTTCTAATCTTATTAGGCACCAAACCATGTAAAAAGGTGGTTTGATAAGCAATAAAATATAAAGGTGTTTAGACAAGGAGACTTATTTATTCTTTTTAATAAGGCATCTAAACCTAAAGGTCAACTTGGGAAGTTCACACCTATGTAGATTGGTCCCTTCCAGATTGTTGAGACACATGGAAACAACACCTTCAAAATGAAAGTCCTATAAGGAGTTGAATTCACTTTGCCCACCAATGGTAAGTGTCTCAAGCATTAATTTTGTGTTTCTCCCCCTGGGGTCTTCATAGACTAAACTAAAAGAATAGTTAGGGTTAGTGTAGGTAGGCTAGTTTAGTTTCTTTTTTCTCTTTCCTTCATATCCCTTATTTGTATATATGCTTGTATATATTTGTCTACTTTTCTTTGTTATCTTATTTTCTTTGCTTTTTATTATGTGTGTTTACTCATTTTATACAAATCATACTATTACTATAGTCTTAACATAGAAAACTAATGGATGTGACTATCTAATTGATTTCATGAGCACCAATTTTTAGAATGTTGAGTTAAATTATTATTTGATTGATAAACAAGAATGTGCATTAGTAATAGTAGTAAAGAAATTTAGGAATTACATTCTTAGGAATAAGGTGCATGTTATATTACCTAGCCTTGCTAAAAAGTTCATGCTAAGTCAAAATGATCTAGGAGAAAGAAGAGGTAAGTGGATGTCGATGATACAAGAACATGGCATTGAACTAAAGACTAAAAGTTTGGTAAGGTGCCAAGGTTTGATTTATATGATTTGTAAGGCTAACCCCAACTTAAATGTCATTCATGTTGAATAAGAAACCTTTCAGTCCAATTATTGGTATGACCCTATTATCCATCTATTAATCAATGGCACTTGTCCTTCAAGTATGACCAAGGAACAAAGAATAGCCTTAAGACTCAAGGAAACCCACTACTTGATTAACAATGGAGTGTTGTAAAAAAAACTAAATGTATTTACTTGAGGTGTGTATCCAAAGAGGAAGTAGCTAAGATAATGAGCACTTTTCATGAGAATTTTGGAAGTGGAAATCAATCTACAATAACCATAGCTCACAAAATCCTTAGAGTTGGTTATTATTTTCCCACAATCTTCAAGGACACACATAAGCATGTAAGGCAATGCCATTCATGCCAAGTCATCAACACAAAGGAGCCCAAGGTAGCCATGCCACTAGAACTAATGATGATTGATAATCCATTCACCCAATGGGGACTAGATTTCATAGGGGTGATCAACACTAATTCAACATATGGTCATGTGTATGTTCTGATGGCTACTGATTGTTACACCTAGTCAACTAAGGTAGTGGCCACTAATCAATGTAGAATTAAAGAAGTGATCACCTTTTTAGAAAAAAACATATTCACTAGATTTGGAACTCTAATCTCCTTCATATGTGATAATGGATATACTTTCATAACAATTGAAATGATACAATGGGCATATGATAAAAATATTAGTCTCAATTTATCATCCAACCATTATCCCAAATGTAATGGAGTATTTGAATCAACTAATAAGATCTTGATGAAATCAATAAAAATTTCTATTGTAGACAAACCCATAATGTGGCATAAGCTTCTCAGATATTCCCTATGGGTAGATAGAACAAGGATCAAGCAGGATCTTAAGACATCACCCTTCTTATTGGTGTATGTCTAACAACCCATAATCCCTATAACACTCAAGATGCCAACATATTATTTGATGAAAGAGTACATGGAGGATAAACATGAATTGGAAAATTCAAGGTTGTTGGACATTATTCAAATAGAAGATGTTAGAGAAGAGGATTTTCTAATCTTATTAGGCACCAAACCATAGTAAAAATGTGGTTTGATAAGCAATAAAAGATAAAGGTGTTTAGACAAGGAGACTTATTTCTTCTTTGTAATAAGGCATCTGAACCTAAAGGTCAACTTGGGAAGTTCACACCTATGTAGATTGGTCCCTTCCAGATTGTTGAGACACATGGAAAAAACACCTTCAAAATGAAAGTCCTATAAGGAGTTGAATTCACTTTGCCCACCAATGGTAAGTGTCTCAAGCATTAATTTTGTGTTTCTCCCCCTGGGGTCTTCATAGACTAAACTAAAAGAATAGTTAGGGTTAGTGTAGGTAGGCTAGTTTAGTTTCTTTTTTCTCTTTCCTTCCTATCCCTTATTTGTATATATGCTTGTATATATTTGTCTACTTTTCTTTGTTATCTACTTTTCTTTGCTTTATATTATGTGTGTTTTATTCTCTTATTACTTTCTTTCTTCTAATAATTAATTTGGATAACCTTAATCTCAAAGTTCATCATAATTACTTAAGAACTCCATAGTTCAAAAATGCAAGTATGGATCTCAAGCATTTCTTAATCATGGGTTTAAAAGGTAAGCTTATGTTATAGTTTAAATAAACTATTAAGGACTAGTAGATAGGTCAACTATTCTATGAGAATTTAAACATTGTTTTGATCTAAATTTAGTTTCAAGAATAATTACACATGTGGGATGAAAACTTAAATTATTATGGCATAGTCATGTTTGCACTTAACAAATATCCTTTCCCGGGATAAAGTTACAACTATAAGTGATTGTATGAGGATCAAACATTTGACCAAATACCCAAACCTAGCTAGCTTGGTTTCCAACCTTTGTTAGAAAGACTAAAAGATCTAAAAAAATTCAAAGGATAAGATCTTATCTCAAAATTAAAAAGTTTTCTAATCAAAGGTGATTCTTGTAATCTCCACTAGGGATATGGATGCTTGGATGGTAATAGAAGAAGGCCTTGAGTGGAGCCAAAGATATCTCTATAAAGGATAAGGATGCTTGGTTAGTATAAAAGTAATTTCCAAGCCTTCCTTGAGCTAAATCATGGTTATTAATGAATATTAAAATGTGTTGTAAGTCAATGTTAATGATTAAAGACATGAAACCTAGAGATTGTCTCCTATATCCCATAAAAAAAACAATTTATATCAAATCACACACAACATGGCTAGGTTTTGATGTTTGTTCATAATCCTATAGGTGCAAGGTTTATTTTAACCATTAACTGATATTAATAATGGCATTGATCAAGTAGAATAAGTAATCTAGTTATTTTTATGAACTAGAGTCTCTGAATTCTAACATATTTCTATATTTCCCCTAGAAGTTGCCATTTATTGAAGTGAACATACCCCTATTTCTAAAAAACATGGACCCTTGTGCTAATATTGTGTAAATTTTTACTTAAAACTTGAAATTCACTTGACCAAAATGTCATTTGAGAGGTTTTAAAATTATTTCTAATTGAAGATCATCCGAACCATGTCCTAGTTTGTATTTTGTTCATGGTTATACATCAACTTGGCCTAATGTGGCTAACAGTGAATCTTCATGTTTCAAGTTCTAAGTATAATGGAGCTCTTTTATAATATATTATGTTAAGATTTTCCACTTCAATCCATGTCTAAATCTCTTATAATTCCTCCTTTAGAAACCCTCTCATAAGTTTTTGGACCAAATTTAAAATTAGTGGGAATAAAATTTGTTGGAACACTTTAAATATACTATGGACTCAAGCTTGATTTTTACACTATATCCTAGTCATTTTTTAACATGACCAAACAATAGCCTAAAAATTATATGCTTTGTCCCCTTTAAATTTACCCCTTTTGTTCACTTTTATTGGTGCATGGTCTAACCTTAATTTTATAGAGTCCTTTTATTACATTTTTAACTTGGTCTGGCCTTTATTATTAATATGGTCCCTCTTATTACAAATTAGACTAATGTCTTAGTCCTAAGGCCCTATTCATGTTTATTAACATAAATGGGACCTTAGTCTTAAGACTTTAACCTAAGTATTATAAGCCCCTGAGCTCTAAATTAAACTATGTGATTATCTATAGGATCAATGGCTCATGGTTGCTCATACAACATTGATCAAATGGAATGAGGTAGACCCGATGAATCAAATACTTTAATCTAGGGAGCCAATCTCACTTGATGACATAGATCATAATAAATGATCTATGGCTACTCATAAATAATCAATTGAATGACACATATAAATTCAAATTTCCTATTTTAGCCCCTATGAATAATTATATGATCTTAAATTTGATGTTCTTTTGAACATCAATTGACATATGTGATGTCATCATTGACATATGAAATACCATCATATTCAAGGTAAATAACTAATCTCATTTGGATAAGTAAACATGTTTTTCTTCATGTTCCAGGATCAATGGAGACCCATTTGGAGAATAAGCATGTGTAGAGTTATTTGATTCAATAATAAAATTGGCCTTTCATTTAGCCTTTAGCTCATCATAGAACAAGTTCAAATTTACATTAGATCAATTATAAACACCATAAACCTAGTTCAAATTTTATCCTAAAGTATGGTCATGTTTTAAAACACTTACGTAAACCTAAGTCTAAAATATCATGCTTGGTCCCCTTATGTCCCATGATCTTTTGAAGTCTATTATATCAACTTAACCTAACAATTACAAGGTCCTATATTAAAAATTAGATTATAAATTTTTACACTAAAGTTTTATCATATTTATTAATATGAAAAAACCTTAGGTTAGGAAACATTATACATAGTCCTTTATTATTAACGTTCCCTCTTTTATCATAATCTAAACATAGCTTAAATACTTTAGCCTATGGTTTTTATAGTGTTTATTAACATGAAATAAACCATATCCCAATGTCTTTAACCTAAGTTATTATATGTCTTGATGCTAACTTAAACATCGTGCACCTTTATAAGATCTATGGATTGGGTGAGATTGGAGGAAAATGATCAAACAGAGCAAGTTTTTTGTAGACTATTCAATAAAACCTCAGAGGGCCCACATGACTACCATATGGTGAACATGTACCAACTGATGGAGCTAACATGGTACATTGGTCAAGAAGCCCCATTGGATTATTAAGTGGTATGAATGTGGGGCCTAGTGTAAAAAATGACCAATGACATGAAAATCATAGGATCAAAATCAATGGATCATGTTTATCTATGCAAGATGATCTAATAAAGTGAGACCAAATAGGATTTTCAAAGGGAAATAGTCAACTTTTGAAAAATAATGAACAAAGTGATGAGAAAGTGCCAACTAGATGCCATCTAAGTAAAAAAATGATAAAACCAAATATTTTGTGCAAACAAAAAAGTAAAGGTATAAAGGCACAAGTCTAAATCAAGTCTAAGGCACCAAATTTACTTAATTCCAAAAACAATCACCATTAAAATGTAGAAAAGACTTTTAGAGAATCCCTGGCATCCACATATCCCTAATTTCATCTAAAATTGGCCATTAACAAACTAAGTAGAGCTCAATTATCATCTAAGTAGGTGTAGATTAATTTATATGAAATTTTTAGACCACTAGTGAGCATTTTTTAAAGCTCATAGCCATAGAGGCATGGAAGAAACATAGAGAGGATGCAGAGCTCTACTTAACCACAAATTCACAAGTAAGGGTCTTTAAGGACATAGTATTTGATGTTGAGGCATTGAAAACTGGAGATAACAATTAGTTCAATCTCTATTAGGAAATTGAGGAGATATAACCCATAATGAAGGAGGATGAGAAAATTTCATCCTTCAAGACAATATATTATGACTTGATTACAACACAAGTGGTGAACCTTCACCATGCAACAACAAAACTAGAGGTACTTCATAGTATAGATGTCCTCCCTATTTTTAAAGAATAAAAAATTGAAAAGGGTATGCTAATCAATGAATGTACTTGTAAATGCATTTCTTATGTGTCTCCCATTGCTTGTTATAGCTAGTATAAGTTACCCAAGCCTTGAGTAGATGTACCCACAATTAATGAATTGACTAAGAAAAATGACCTCAAAACCATGCTAGCCCCATGGTTATATTATCAAAACCATATGATTTTTGACCTTAGTGGAAACATTCCCATCAACCAATTATGACATAAAATTAGAATGATATTGACCTTCATGAATAGGCTATGTGTAAATCCCACTACCACTTATGTTGGAAACATTTAGGTATCCCTTATATACTATATGATTAATAAGGATCTCACCCCTAAAATTGTTAAACTTATCAACACATATTTATGTAGGAAGATCTCCATAGTTAGGAAAGGGTCTAGGAAAAACTCTTATATGATGCCTTATCTCTTAGATGCCCTGCTTTCCATAATTGAGATCCCTAACTTTGGGATATAGTCACCTAAAAAGACACAAAAAATGTCCCAGTTCTATTCAAAATTACATATCTCCAAGTATAGGTACCATATTCAATTTATCTATGATTATATATATCCTACCTTTAATGAGGCTATAATAGGATTCCCAATACAAAGATTCATCCCATTGGAAAATAAATCCATTGAATCCATTAGGTAAATATATTTTTATCTAGATTTTGCATTCATTAGGATTGAGGAAGCATAGTGTACTCCATTGAGACGACTAGTCCATGTTCTAGATAAATTAGTTGAGCAAGAATTTGCATTGCAAATATGCAATGGTATTAATGGTATTTATACAGGTAAAAGGAAGGGACCGATACATAATCCACCCTTATATATTGGTATAAATATATTATAGTATTAGGAAAACATTTAAGATGTTACTATCCATAGAGCATCTTTCAAGTTACAAGATGATGAATTAATATAGTGGGACCCCAGTGATAGAGTTAGGAAACATTTGAAGGCCACATATATAAGTTTGACCTATGAACATTGGTTAGTAGTATATGACTCAATTTAAACCAAGGATGCATCATTCATAATAGTATTGGTAAGGTTGAATAAATTTGGCATCAACCCAGAAGCCAAATTGATGAGGGACCAAAAATGAAGTGATGACATTTGGCAACTTGGTCTGAGGCAATACTACTTGCTACGAGGTCAATCCTTTGTACCTCCCCCCATATAGATATAATCACAATAAAAAGTCCTAAAGACAAAAGTAAAATATAAAAAAAGGCCTAAATAAAAGAGACCTAGGGAGGGGAAATCATCTTTATCCCAACCCAATGAACCAAGATCTCAACTTGAATACATTCATGTTGTGGAATTATACCTAGGTGAGATAGTAGAAGATGATTTTTAGATGTTATCCACTACTTATCAATATAATAAAGAGTAAATACAAACATAATAACCTTAAACCCAATTTGGGGAAGTAAAATAAGGGAATAAATTAGCTTTGAGTATAGTTTTAGTTGTTCCTCCACCTAAGAGAAAGGTTGAGCTTGCACTATTTCCAATAGGAACCAAGAGGCTTAGATTGACCTTCACTCACCCTTTGAGTGAGTTCAATGTATTTAGGGAGGAAAATGTGCTACAAGGACCAACCATCTTTGAGTGGTTCATCTATTGCAAGATGTAAAATATTCTTACTTTTCAATGCTCTTGGGCCATGACCAAGTCAATGGACATAACTATCCAGGATGAGCTCAAACCATGGATAATTGACTTATAGAAGGAGAAAGAAAAAAAAGATGGATATCCTTGAAAAGTCAAGGGCACTCAAATGACTGATACTATGGATTTAAGTTTCACTCAAATAAATACTCTAGATCCTCCTTAAATAACTTGATCATTAGTTAAAGCCGAATTGCATCCAATAACTATAGGTTTGGAGAGGGTGATTGAAAAGAGAGTCATGCTAGCTACTGAAGAATATAAGGTAGAACCATTTTTTATTTTAAATATAGTAGGAGGTTGTAATAGAGGTAAGTATACCATATTTGAATAATATATACTTGGATTATCCCAATATCAATTAGCCTAGCTACAAATTGACATCAAGGGCATGAAACAACAAATTGAGAAAATAAAGAAGCAAAGGGAAAATCTAGAGAGGGAAGCTATTTTATCCATCCTAGATAATATGTTAGATATGTTTGAGGCATCCTTTTATGACATGTTTAATTCCTTGAATATAATAAAATAAATACTAGGTGTATTAAATCAACAAGATATCATAGCTAGGGTTTTAATTACTCAATAAAAAATTTCAAAAGATAAGATGAAGGATTTAATTAGAATCTTGACTATGGATAAAATCCTAGGTTTCAAGACCATCAGCATAACCCATCTCAACACAATCATGGGACTAATTATAGATAAAATTTAAGGATTGAGCATGTGTTCCAAGAGCTTAGAAAGACTCCTTAGGGATGATAAAGAGTTACAAGATATGACAGAATAGTTTTTTAAGACCATGACTACTTATCCTACAACACTTTGTTCTATGGGCATCATTAAAAATGATGAATTCAAGTATATGACCACCTTGGTCATGCAAGAGGTAAAGAGAAATAGGTAAGGCAGGTCTAGGGCTGACAACAACATGATTATTGACATTATCCTAATGGTATAATAAAAAATTGCCAATGCAAGGAACATTAAAGAAGATTTGGATAGAATAATAGGGACCTTCAAGACTTAGCTAAGCAAGAGGATTAACTTTTACTTGAACATGTAGTTAATGTTAGACTCACTGATGAGAAACATCAAAAGTTAGTAAGGCTACTTCAATATAACCAAGGAGCTTCATCAACACAAGTTCTACCAATTAGTTAGGAATATTCTCCTTTATTGAGGGATTATAAATTTTGAAGATTGTATATTCTTTTGTAAAGACATGTGCATTTTATTAGCACATTTGGCTATAGGTTAGTTAATTTTGGAAAACATAGTATATACTAGAAACTTTATAAAGAGGACAACTATTCTTTACATTTTAATACACTTTTAAGTTACTGCAACTAACTGACATACTTCCTTATTCCTATAAAAGGAGTATTATCTATTGTAAAAGAGGGGTAGAATTTTGAGCCCAAAATTATATACTTTGAGATATTAATGCAAGCAAGGAATTTTGAAAAGATTGTCCAATTTTTTTCATCATTTACTATATGGTTTCTCTCTCACTTATTTGTTCTAAAAATTAATTTTGAATGGTTATTTTGAATTCATGGAACTTACCTTTTGAATTTAGAAGTTAACTTGTAAAAATAATAGGTTAATTGAAGGTTCCTTATTTTGTTTCATTTCATTTTCTATTAATTTATAGATGTGCATCAACTATCTACTTAAAGGAGTAAATCTTTAAAGCAAACATGGTTTTTATTTGCATAGTGTCTTATCTTCTTTAGAAATTTTCATAATATGTGTTATGATTTGAGATTAAGATATTTTAATTCATATATTGGTTTTAAATTCATGCCTTGGAAATGCTTGAACTTTATCATGATGTCTAAGATAAAGAGTAACAACGATTTTCTTATCTTCCTTACCCTACATTTTTACTTGTTTTTTAACTAAATCACATTAGTTTAAATTCAATTCTAAATATTCATATAATTCACCATAAATAGTATAGATCACCTTCTTAATTACAAAGAGATAGGCTGAGGTGGATCCCAACCACCAAACTTTATAAATATTATGGAATAGTTTGCTTGGTCTTCTGATATTTCATCACATGTAACTAGATTACCACAACCTACTACACATACTCTAAATTATTTGAATTATAAGATGAAAAGTGTTATTTAAATGCTAAAATAACATGTGATACACAGAAATGCATCAATATAGGTGAGGTCTCTTAAAAGGAAGTGAAAATCTAAATGATTTGGATGGATGGTTGGTTTCTAACCTAAAGGGAAAAGGTTTCAAAACAAACTTAAAAGGATGGAAGGGTAAGGTAGAAAAGAGAGATCTATGTTATTTAAGAATTACTTCCCTAGATAGTTTCTAAGTGGACAAGTGCTTTCAAAAAGAAATCCCTATTGTTAGTATTTATTACACATAGTCATACATGGCTAGGATGTTTAAGGGGATGTTGATATTGGAAAACTCATGACCCTCAGTCAAAGGTTGTTATTTTTAGGGTATCTATTGCACACTCTTGATCAGGGAGATTATGGATTGGGCTTAGTGAGGTATTTGAGGATGATGTTTCACACAAAAAAAAAACTACATCAAAACAAAGAACTCATACACACTTATAATTATGAATCAATTCAACTAACTAATCTAACCAATATAATTTACCAATAATTCAATAAATATTGTATATCTAAGACTTATATATTAATCAAGACAATTAATAACCCATTCATAGCTTTTTCACACTGGGGATTATTGAATCATAAAACCAAAGAAATAAAATATAATTACAAAAATAGTGTAAAGAAAATATGAAAACACACGAGTATACAATAAAAATTGCTTCACTCTTGTATATTTAAGATTCTCTAATAAATCCAAACTATGTATTACGATTGTTAAAATAGGAATGGGGAAAGGGTCTCCCCAACCTCCAAGTTTATGAATATGTAATTTCATGTGATAGCTATAAATTAAGTTCTAACTATGGTCAAAACCATATAAAATTTTACTTGTAGTTGTCAATTAGCTAAGTTAACCTTTACAAAATCCATGTAACATGTACATATTTAAAAAGAAAAAGGAAACTTTATAATTATATTTTAAAATACAATGAAACTGTGTGTGTGTGTGTGTGTGTGTGTGTGTGTGTGTGTGTGTGTGTGTGTGTGTGTGTGTGTGTGTGTGTGTGTGTGTGTGTTATGAATGTGTAATTTCATGTGATAATTATAAATTAAGTTCTAACTATGGTAAAAACCATATAAAATTTTACTTGTAGTTGTCAATTAGCTAAGTTAACCTTTACAAAATCCATGTAACATGTGCATATTTAAAAATAAAAAGGAAACTTTATAATTATATTTTAAAATACATTGAAACTCTCTCTCTCTCTCTCTCTCTCTCTCTCTCTCTCTCTCTCTCTCTCTCTCTCTCTCTCTCTCTCTCTCTCTCTCTCTCTCTCTCTCTCTCCTCTCTCTCTCTCTCTCTCTCTCTCTCTCTCTCTCTCTCTCTCTCTCTCTCTCTCTGTGTGTGTGTGTGTGTGTGTGTGTGTGTGTGTGTGTGTGTGTGTGTGTGTGTGTGTGTGTGTGTGTGTGTGTGTGTGTGTGTGTGTGTGTGTGTTTGTGTGTGTGTTTGTGTGATTATAAAATTATACATGAACAAAATCTAGACTTTCAAGGTTACATTGTCAAAATAGCTACATAGACTTTGGTCAGTGTAGTGGCTAAGTTAGTATATGTTTAAAATAAAAATGTCAACATGGCACTATAAGTATCAACTTGAGATTACTTCATTTTTGCTTCAATCTCTTTGTAACACTTATGTACTACATCATATTGTTATCAAAAGATGTCTAAATTTAGTAAAGGTAGTTGATGGATGTTGTTGACTTGATCAAGGAGCTTCACATGTTATGCCTTGGTTTTTTGGAAGTTATTCTTTAAAATTTACACCTCGATGACCTTCTTCCCAATATCACTCAATTCAAATTCTATGTCTTCCAATGGTAGGCCTTGTACACTCTACTTGAAGTTATCAGTGGCCTCCTATATGAGCTGATCAAAATTGATCTTGGTGATTAATTCTCCTATAGTGTCCTTCACCTTAGATAATTTAATATCATTCAATTTTCCTTCACCTTAGATAATTTAATATCATTCAATATTTTAAATAATAAAATCCTCATGCTCTTGATACTTGGGGAGTAAATACCTAAGTGATGTTATATATTCTCAAGCTTCCTCTATTCTTATGACAACTAAGTTGACAAAATTAGATGCCTCCAATGATGTCATGAGTTTTAAATGGATATAAGTCTTATTACCTATGTATGCCACTATCATATTTAATTGATTACTATCATTTCTCAAATAATTAAATAATTCATTAGTTTTATTAACATTTGGGGCTAATTGAACCCACATAAAATTTGGATCTTCCAAATAAATATAAAATTTAGAGCCCACATCTTAAACCTCTACCTCTATGCCCACTGGTATGTGTAAATTCTTAGCCTATTCCTTTAGCTATGTTACCTCAGCCTCTAACTCTTTCCTAGCCCTTTTTTTACCCTCATGGATTGCCATCATGTCATCTTTATGTGCTTTAGCTAGGTCTTTAAAGATTTCAGCATAAATTTACTACCCCAGTTGCCTATTCTAACTCTTGGTGAGGGAGGATACCTATTGCCTCTCCTTGAAGATAAAATCCTTTACTTTTTCATCTTCCAACTTCCTCTTCTTTACCTTCTTAATGATTCAAGACGATTTCTCAAATAGAGTGGTAATGGAGGGAAGCTCAATAATTTTAAAGCTAGGTAACTTGGAGATCTTACTTCCAATAACCATGGCCCAGGGAGGAATGTTTAATAGTGTTACATCAATTTATATTGAGGTTGTGGCTAAAACCTCTTCTTTAATTTCCTCAACTTCATATTACTTCTCTGATGCTTTTACAAGGGTGTCAGGTAAGGAAGACCAGATTATTTTAAACAGGTCCACTCTTCCAAATTGAAGGAGTGGATGGACTATGACTATTTGGGGTTTGGACCTCCTACATTTACTTGAACTTGTCAAAATGGTTTCTTCTATAGAGGTGGTAGATGGTATGGGAAGGGTTATTTGAGTGGATTGAACATGGAACTGTGAGGAGGCATGGTTATTTCCACCTTCCTAGATGCCTTCTTCTTTAGTTATATAATAGTGGCAGTGATAGAATGGATGTTTAATGTAGCCATGATGGAAGTGAATAAAACAAAGGTGAGCATTGGATCAATGGATGTGGTAGCAATAATGATTGAAGAAACATCCTTCTTAACCTTTGGGTTGAGAAAGGGGAACTATATGAAAGTAGTTGGGCAAATGGATCAATAGAGGTGAAATTGGGAAATTACACCTTGGGGGTTCTCAAAAAAGATGAAATTGAATTAGATACAAACATATGAGTTGAAATAGAAGACAAAAGAGTAGTCTTTATAGATTGAGTACCTACAATGTCTTTCAAAACTAGATCCTTACGCTTGTCTACTTCAAGGCTCAATTGTTTAGCCTTTTCTAGATCATATTCTTCATTTTAATCATCCTTAGAATTCCCCTCATCTTCATTTTGAATTCAACAAACTCTCCCTCTATCACCTTTGAGTGTTGGTGTTTTGTAGGCAAGCCTTGAGATGGTTCAACTATGGGACTACCTAGAAGAGTTATAGGTTTCTATATATAGATAATAAGGGTATTTGTATATATGGAGGATCCTTATTGGATTATTTTAGTTTATTATTCTATTGGTACCCCTATAGATATGGTAACTTATGCTTGGAGTGTGGCTGTGGGAGTTTATACTATGCCATCAGTTGGCTTTTCCTATGTTTTTCCCTCTTCATTATATTCCAAATTAATGGGGTCTCCTACTTGTGACCCCCTAGGGTCAAGTTATAAGACCCCAAGTTCCTTCTTCAAATCCTTAATATTTTGAAGAAGTGCTTAAGATGAGGATCCTGCTTGGTTCTTTGACTACTCTATGGATTGGCCTTTCCAAAAACTTAGGTGGGTTCATCCTTGAAAGAGTGACTTATTTCTATCCAATTATCTTATCAAGATTTTAGGATTTTTTTAGACCATCCTAAGATGATCCTCCTTTAATCTATCAATATTTTACCTCTCCAAAATTTCTTCATCTTTCAGTGCATTCAAAAATAAAAAGTCATAAGAATAAGGCTGGTGGTTATAAGGGATATTGAAATTTTTATATTATTTTAGATGAGCCTATGGGGATCATAATCCCTATGTGTAAGAGTATGGAAATGGTAAATTTACTCTTTCTACCAAACTCTCCAAAATACTTTCTCTCATGGTGTAAACCAATTAGTGAATGACTATGTGGTGGACAAATAATGCAACTTTATTCGCTCTTGATAGATCCTCCTCTATGCTCCACCATAACTAAAAAGTAATTTTTTTCTCTTACACCTTATCAAGGACATATTTTGGAAGGAAAATGGGATGAACCTTATTTTTTACAAATCATGATGATATCAAAGTCTAGATATAGGAAGTAATCACCCCTCTTATAAAGTGTTTTCACAATGTTCTCTCCTATCTTGGACATTGGTGACCTGTGGATGGCTTGCCAAACTCGAATATAGAAATTGTCATCAAAATTCATCATGTTTTTTATATAGGAATAGATATGTATTAATTTTAAATTATCATATATCCTATTCTTGATACAATTGGTGGTTGGGCCCCATAGTTGACCAAGAACCTTATAGACAATCCTTAAAACAATGTATAATAAGTAGGACATCATGAAGAACTGACATATAGGTGTGGGATTATTATCTTTGTGGATAATATTCCCTCTTAAATGAAAAATTACTATCTCCCCTAGTGTAAATGTGGCATCACCTATTAGCATCATGTGCAATAATGGCACATAATACAAATTGAGAAAATGAATGTTGGGCATGTCGTAAAGTCTATTCAAAAATATCATACCAATGTGAACTCCCATCCTAAATTGATTAATAGAAGTGGGCCATTTTATTTTATTCCCTTTCAATGTGATTCTCTGGTTTGGGATTAACCATCAGGATAACACCTTCTCCATTATGTTTTCTTGGTTTTATTGTACCATGTTATGATTATTGAAGTAAGTATTGGGTGTTAGTAATGCTAAATATATTTGGAATTTGGCTATTATTATGTAAGCCAAAATTGTAAGATTAATAATATGGTGCAATAAGGTATCTTTCATGACCTTTCCTATCAATAAAAAGTCACATAAGAGGTTGATGCATGGCATCAACTCTAGTTTGGTGGTAGTAAAATGTAATCCTTACCTTTTGAGATCTAGAAAATCCTTGATGAACAGTCAGTAGGAGAGTGACATATTGTCCTATAATGAAAATAAATCAATAGAGTAAAAATTTTCCCTTATTTTTGAATAATTCATGTACCTATTATCAAAGATAGTGACATCAAATATTGTATCCATGAACTCTACTGAATCTTTGATTGATTCAGGTAATAGTGGAAATCCTCCTCCAAACTATCTAGATGAATATGCCATTATTTATTACTTGTTATGAATTTATTATAGTCTCCTACATGATATTCATGGTGTATGATCAATTAATGCTTTCACTAGTTTCCATTCTTCACACAATATACTTGTAGGTAGTAGTTAGGGCTCTTTGTCATATAGGGGATCATTATACTTTGGGTGTAAGTTTGTTTGTAATCAATGAAGGATATAATGGATACATGTTAAATATATATCTTTAGCATTGATTACCAATTTGTGTGATATAAATTTTTAATAGTCACCTATTTTGTATTATTTCAAGATTTCAAATTTCATTAGTTCTAGTTCATAGGTAACTTTAACATACTATTAAGAAATATTTTAGCTTTATTTAGCTAAGTATATAAGGTTTTTTTTAATTCTGTAGTTGGGTATTTGGGTTTCGTGTTGGGACTGGTATTTATGAAAGACCTACAATAAAAATCTTGAAGATCTAATTCTTATTGAATAAAATGTTTACAACAAAAGGTCCACAACATATGTATAAATCTCTTTTAGGATCTATCTAGAAAAATGTCCATAGTAATAAGTATGCAACAAAAATTCCACTAGACAAAATGTCCATGGTTAAAATGTCCACAAAAGATAAAAAAGTTAAGTAATTTTTAGGGAAATTATTTTGGATAAAATGTCTGATATAAAAAACCCTAAAGACCTAATATGTTCATAACAAAATTTATGAAGACCAAATTCTCACTGAATAATAATCCTAAATAAAAAAGTACTGATAACAAATACCAATTAAGTTTATAGACAAAATACTTGATAAAAAACCCCAAAATCCAAACTTGTCAAATAAAATGTCCCAAAAAATTCCACAACATAAAGCCCAATGAATAAGTCTATGAAGGATTTTTCCCCAGATAAACTAAGTTTGAAAACCTTGCATGGTTCAAAAAACTACCAAAAAGGTATTAGAAAAGTTAGTCCATAGAATGCATAATAAATTATTCTAAGTATAAATATTAAAAATCAATCTACTCAATAATTTGAATAAACATATAGAAGACAATCCCAATAAATAGAGCCAAAAACTAAAACCAAGTGAGTCCCCACTTCTTTTGAAGAAAAATGGGGATGTTATGTACAATAAATGGAGACTTATAGGGGGAATAATCCTAAGTGTTCAATAACCCAAATATTTGGTTGGTAACCTTAAACTGAACATAATCCATATCATCAAAAAAACACTAAAATTAGAAATATAAAAGAGACTCCTAAGTAAATTCACATAACATACTTTCCTTCTTATCATTGGATCTGTGTGTGTAAAATAAGGGGTTCATTTAACCCTTTCAGTGGTGAGTTTTCAAAGGTTTTGATGAATATATAGGTTTTATTCTAGTTTATATTAAATATAATTAAAAAAACAAGGGAAGCCCATGTATTTCTCTACTACTAGCTAGGCATTCATATCCATAATAAAGATACTTTGGGCTCCTTTTCTTCCACTTCCTCCAATTTCTTGATCATGATGTGTGGTACATTGACCTTATTTCATCATGTGAGCCTTTTTATTTTATTTATATATTATTTTGGCTTGATTTATCCTTTTAACTCATTGGTTCTTATCTTATTTTATTTTTATTTTATTTGAATGGAAAGAGGAGAGATGGAACCCTAGTGAACTAGTATAGCTATAAAATTAATCATTACCAAAACATCCCTGCTAGCTACATATGTACCAAGAATTATCACTTCCAAAAAGAATTTAATATAATAATTTCTTGATCTAATAAATAATAAAACTTTATAAATTCATTTGAATCACTTCAAGAAGAACTTCCACATACCTGGTAAAAGTATTCAATTGTGACATAATCCAAAATAATTCATGATTACCTACCTATATTTTGAAAACTCTAAACATAGAAATATACCCAATTTGTGAACAATTTCCAAGTTGAAACTCTTTTCAAATTTACCCTTTTTCATAGGTCTATTTAAGTATAATATCAATTGGTTTTAATTTTTTTCTTGGTTATGTTAGAGCAAACACAACTAAGATTGTCATAGGAAAGTAAAAAATAATGAGTCTAGAAGGAATTGAACTCTAATCTAAAAATCAAGAAGTTAATCTAACAAAACATGTAATCTAATATAAGAAAATATGAAATATAATATAATCTTACCTCTACCATGTTGTTTCATCAGTTAGTGGTACCTTTGGAAGGTACAACCATGATGTAATGCTTTAAGAACTATCCATGGACTAGATAAGTGAGTTCATTTCCTTGTAGGTCTTTTAGATGGAATGCATTATTTCTCAGGATCTCTAAAATATAATATGGTCCAATCCATAATGGGGAAAATTTTTCATGCAATCCTTTCTTTTCATGGGCTTTATCCCAAAGATCTTAAATTATTTGACCTTTTCTCTCTTATAAAACCACCTTTTGACTATGTTCTAGTTCTTGTTGAAGGTCTATAAGGTCTCAGCCCTTAAATATTTCATTTCCATTATGTCCAACAAATGAAACTCTACTTTATCACTTAGTTCTATGTAATCCTACATGAATTGATAAGTTGGTAACTTTAACATAAATGGGAATATTGGCCTACATCCATATACCAATAAGTAGGGTGAAGCTTTAAGGGCATGCTTAGATCTTATTCGATCTACCCAAATAGCATACTTTATTAGATTATGTCAGTCCCTAGGCTTGTCCCAAGTTGATTTCTTAATTAAATCTATTAGGTTCTTATTTGTTGGTTTCTCTAGTCTCTTTCCTTAGGGTTAATGGTTAGATGATAACTTGATATTGATTTTTTTATCATGTGCTCACTTAGTATATTACACTAATATAAAAACTAGTTCATTGTCACAAACTAAAGAAATTGGGGTACCAAATATAGTTGTGATGTGTTCCTCTAAGAAGTGAATCACATCTTGTGATCTATAATTTTTTGTGGTGCTGGATTTAGTCTATATATTGTATTAGTCAGTAACAGTAGGTATAAACTTATGGCCTACTAAGTAATTTGTGTTAATGACACTAAGGACGTCTAAACCCCATTGGGAAAATGGCTTTCCTTTAATAATCAGTTGTAAGGCCATCATTTCATTTACTTCCCTCTTAGCTAAAGATTGGCATTCATGGAATGTTCTTACATGAGCATGAGCATCCTTGAAAATTATTGTCTAGTAGTAGCTCATTTTGAAGATATTATGGGATGTGTTATTTCTAGATGGATTACCACTATATATATTTTATGCAACTTCTTCATAATCTATTTAGCTTCCTATATAGACACACACCTAATATAAAGGTCATCATAGTTTTTATATATAGGATTTCCTTCTTGATCATGTAATGAAAAAATTTAAGTCATAAATATCTTCTTCATTCTCTACTGAGTTATAAGGAACAAGTAAATGTATGTATTATATTATACAAGTATACCATTCTTCTTTATATACCTAAGCTTCACATATCTCTTCAATAGTGATACATGGATTAGGTTCAATCATGAGTAGAATAATGCCTTGACCTAAAATGATCTTTATAGGCTTGATTTTTATGTCAAACTCTTGCACTTCACCATATATTTTCCTCAACATTATCCTAGTTTATTCTATGATAAAGTGAGCTTGACAACAAGATCAAGCACAATGGTGATGGTTTTATTCCACAAGATGTAATGTTGAAACTTCTTCATTACTTGATAAGAGAAATGATCTATTTTTCAATCATGGAGTACTTAAGTTTTGCATGTTTCAAATTTATGTTCATAAATGTAATTGGATGCTCACTTTCATCTTTCTTCTATTTTATAATAGTGATAATTGTATGTTCTAAATTGAATGAGTAAACGTAGAATTCATTCATGTAATCTGGACTAATAAGTACTTGGGCTTGAGATATTGCATCTTTAATGCTTTAGAAAGACTTTTTAGCTTCATCTATCCATTATATTTTGGCATCACACTTGATCATTGCATTTAGAGGTCTACCAATCTCTACAAATCTTGAGATAAACTTCCTTACAAACTTAATATTGCCAAAGAATGATTTGAGCTCTTTTTTTCTATTTGGTGGTGAAATCTTTAAAATTCCTTAAATTCTATTTCAATCAATAATGATCGTATACTTGGTGATGATGTGCCCCAAGATCTTACCTTCAGTCACTCTAAATATTCTCTTCTTTAGGTCCAGTGAGATAACAAACCTTCTACATCTCTCAAATATCAACTAGATATGGCATACGTGGTCATTCCTATTCTTTGAAAACACAGTAAGGTCATCCATGTAGATGATTATACATTTTCTTATCAACCACTTGAATGCATGATCCATGGTATATTAAAATGTGTCTCATGTATTTATTAGGCCAAATGGCATCCTATTATATGCATAAGTTACCCACTTCATAATAAACACATTATTCATCTTATCCTTGGATTGTATCAATACCTAATTATAGCCTAAAAGTCCATCCAAGAAAGACATCATCTCAAAAACACTTACTATCTATATCACCTCATCCAAAGAGGGTAGGGGATAGTTTTCCATTTTAGAATATTTATTCAAGTTATTGAAATCAACACATAATTTGATATCACCATTCTTATTTCTGATTGGAACCAAATTAACAACCCAAGTAGAATGTCTAATTGGGAAGATTATTATTTTACTTATTAACTTCTCCAATTCCCTTTAAATGAAAAGATTTATAATAGGATTGATTGGTCTCTACCTCTATATAGATGGCTTGTGATGTGGTTTTAGATGAATTGTATGAGTAATGACCTAAGGGTCATAAACCTTAAAATCTTCATAAGTCTAAGTAATGACATCTATATATCAAGTGATTAAATACTTCACTCATTGTGTTTATTTTAGTTTGAATTTGAGACCAATATTAACATAGCATGCACTATGTTCATCTCTTAGATTTTACCTTTTGAAGTTGGATTCATTGACCTTAGGTTGCCTAAGTTGTTGAGCCTTAGGGTCTATGTCAAAGGGTGTTTTTAAGGAGAACAACTTTGCTAGAATATGATTCTATTTGAGATGGAGAATACCTTCCTTATATGATTCCTCTTGATAGTAGTGATTAACATACTTTTACGTGATGATTTAAGACTCAAATTATCTTGAATTAGTTATAAACTAAATAATTTGTTGGTCGTCATCAAAGACCTATAAATTTTCTATATTATCAAGAATAGAGGGGAAAGGCACTAATTCAATAGAGAATATTTTTACCTTAGATTCTTTTATAAGCTCTAAATTAATTACAATATCATTTGGTGAATCTACAGCTTGATTTTGCTCTCTAATATATGTTGAAAGAATCAAATCTCTCAATTAGGTCCCTTGTTCTATGTTTGTATCTTTTCAAATAACAAAGATTACACTAATATTTTTTTTGACTTGGTTAACCACCACCTCCGAGTCACAAAATACTAGTATCTACTTCACATTGTTCTTGAGTGGAAATTGTAATCCTAGAATTAAAGCATCATACTTATCCATATTATTAGTGCATGGGAATTGCAATCTAAAATCTGCAAAGATTCTATTTACTTATAGATCTATCACCATGATTCATATGCCTAATCCTTGCTTGGACCTACCACCATCAAAGTGTAAATTCCATAACTAATTGGAACCTTCAAGTTTTGGATTTTGAACTTGATTCTGAGTAGTGAAAATATAAATACCAAGGCTAGGAGATTCATACTTTACCTATTCATTCTTGATGTTATATTCTATAAAGGGATATTTCATCCTTGGTTCCTATTAATCCTTATTTGATTTTTAATGACTCTCCATGGTAGCTAGATGTGAGAGAAGTCTATACATAGATATCCATTAAGTATTTTGGACCAATCCCTACTCAACAATAGTCTATAGCCTTTGGGTACACGCACTAATATAATATCAATGGTCATCTATACTCATGGTTTAGATGTTACTTGAATATGCACATTGGTTAATTCTCTAACTACTAGTACCACTATTTTATCTAGTTATCAAACTACTCTCTTTGAAGGGATTGGATTCAAACCAAACATCTGACATATGGAAGTAGGCATAATTATTGTAGAGACTCTAGAATCAAATAAATATTTATGAATACTTTACCAAATGCTTTGATAGTCAATAACAAAGGTGGTACTTTTGGATTGCTTTTGTAGAAAACATCAGTGTTGATAGCTTTTTCTTAGTCTATGGATGATTTTATTCTCTCCACAAGTGTCTTCCAAGAAATAGACTTCCATAATATCTCCTTTTATTCAATGATCTGAGTTAACTAGTGAAGAGTTATATTTTATTTAATCCTCTTCATGTCTTTAATGATGTTTAATCCTCTTTTTCTTGGTTCCTCCTTATTTTGAGTCTGATCATTCCCTCTTTGAGGAGGTGGATTGTTGTCATTTTAGGATTGGGTGGAATTATTATGATACTTAGAGGAGTAGACATTGTAAATGGTTTATTGTTCCTTATATTTTACCCACCTCTCTAAAACTACTATAAAGTGTGAATCTCATTAGTGTTATGTTCTAGTACATTATCATCTTCACTTGAAAAGGGAAACTCATGAGTCTTTTAGAACATGTCAATGCTTGAAGACTTGGTATCCTAGTGGGATTCTTATGGATTATACATCTAGTCATATCTCACTACTTCTCTTTGAAATATTTTGAACTATGCACAAAATTCCACACAGTCGATCTCACCATGATGAGAAGTATTATGAATTTTGCACCAATTAGGTATAATTATCTTTACCATGTCAATATTTGAAGTCTTGCTAGATTACTCTATGTTTTTTGTAGGTATATTGAATGGTATATTGTTTCTTTAGAATCTATTATTTTTATTTCCATTTGAGTCATTATCATTATGCATCTTCCTTTCCATACTAAAAACATTATTTCTCAAATTTTGGACCATTTTTTGAATAGAATCAAACTCCACCTTTGTAGAGTTAGAGCCTTGTAGAGAAGAAGTAGAATATGTGGTCAAATATTGATTCTATTTATAACTATTACCTTGTACATTATTTCTCAAGAAGATCTAGTTTGGTTTTATTGTCTATGTCAATAGAGGTAGCATGTGGAACTGGTTTTAATTAAACACATGAATATTTTGATTTACATGTGGAATTGTGTTTAACACTTGAAAGCCATTATTGATTTTGGGTATGCTAGGAACATGAGGATTAAGATACCTATAAATTTTTATATCCTCCTCATATGATAATGCCAAGTTGTTTGCAACATCTTCTCTTCTTAGGAATATGATAGTGATTGGGTCTAGGGTGTTCTTGCACATATCCAATGCTAGTGTAGTTTTTAGTTTGTACTTTGGGGTTAACCACACGTACTTATTTTAAAACCTTACATTGAAAGCTTGAATTATTTAATTAGGCTCCCTCTTCATTCTAATGAAGTGTTGTTAT